>JAWWEQ010000045.1:30810725-30851606 GCA_035583055.1 Torymus tubicola | reverse complement strand
ATTTTTCAAAATCTAGCAAATTTTTTCGTGTATCAGACGTAATTTTAATATTTTAGCAATATTATTTATGTAAGGTAAAAAATAGAAAACTCAAATTTAAAAAACCGAGATAATTCAAATAATATTGATATTGATATTGCATATTGATATTTTAATTTGATATATTTTTCAAAATCTAGCAAATTTTTTCGTGTATCAGACGTAATTTTAATATTTTAGCAATATTATTTATGTAAGGTACAAAATAGAAAACTCAAATTTAAAAAACCGAGATAATTCAAATTTAACAAAAAGATATTTTGTTTCCAATATAATTAAGGAGAAAATAAAAATAATGAGCAGATCTGAGTACGTATACCCACATCCACGTGAACATTTACCAAAAAAAAAAAAGAAATTGATTTTTGTTATAAAAAAATTTTACAGGTAAATGTAAAATATTCAAGTATTATTGAATGAAATTCATGCATTTTCTAGAAGGTATTACGGTATTTTTTTTTTTTTTTTGTTAAAAACCAGAAAATTGTAGTACGAAATTTATGTTTATACATTCAACGAACTATATTATACCTTTCCCCGGTAGTAACGTATTAATGCTATTATCATAAATTTAATATAAAGCCTTTCATGTCTTTAACATAAAAACAGATTGAAAGCTAGGAGGCGACTCTATTTCAGGGAAAATCAGGTAAAGTAAAATTGACGTTCATAAAACTATAGTGAAAAGAAGCTTGGTATCGCGCAAAAAACTTAACCAGCCCTAACTGACGTCTTTAATGTCGTAAGCCCAAGCTCCCGAGTGTATATATTAAGATATCGAGGTTACGTTTCCTTCAACTCGAGTCGTCCAATTTTTCGGCAACGTCCAACTTCGCCAAAAGTATCGTGACGCCGGGATTTCTTTTTCCACGCGGCGGTGTAGAAAACTTTTGCATCGATCGCTTAGAGACGAGTTTTCATGATGCACACGTCGTCCCCTCAACGCTCTCTTTCGCACGTCTTATATATATATATTTTCGTTGAACGACGGAGGCAATTTTTTTCGGCTTTTACGCGGGTAAGCAGAAACGCGTGGCAAGTTCAGGAAAAAGTCGATGCGCCCGTGAATTTTTCGTACACAGTTATACGGCATTCCCTTTGATTTTCTCTCTCTCTCTCTCACTCGTCTCCTGACTGGTACGCGTGGATGTAAGTCGGGAATCGCGAGTGCTCGTATCGTAGAAGAGAAAGGTCGGATGAAGAATGCCGAGGGAAGAGATACGTGGGATTGCAGGCTGAGCACTCGAGATATCTGGGGAATTTTTGTGAAATGTTTCGGTGAATTGATAAATGAATGTCATCGCGCTAGACTTGTCGTGGTAGCGAAATTCAATTTTAAAAGTTAGTTTCCAACAAGAAAGTGTATTTTATAATTATTCAATGATATTGATATTTTTAAACTTTTTTTTTCGATTAATTATGAAGTTCTTTTTATGGTATTCAAGTTTCGAAGTTGAATAAAATTCAATGCACAACATTTTTTTCGACTCAAAAATGTAGGTGATAATTTAGAAACTAACACTGTTTATTAAAATAAATTAATGATGATTGAGTTGTTACTAAAATTTAAAAAAAACTGTATTATTGGTTCATAAAAGACTGATAAAAATTAAACAAGTATAACAACAAAATGTGATATACGAAAGAGTAAAAAAGAAGAAAGCAGAAGAAAAAAGAAACAATCTAACAAAGACCAGCAACTCCCAGCATTTCTTTCTTTTTTTGCAAAACATATATAGCAAGGACACAGCGTCGCACAGAGAGACGGCAAGATAGAGAATTTTATGGGGGACACGTTCCGACAATATTATGACTCGATGCGCTCTATATACTCGCCTTCCCGCGTGACATATGTGTATACGCGGCTATACACACGTATATGAGCATCGTTGTGTCCCGTGTGGGGAGTGGCGCGCGAAAAACCCCGCCGTGTCTGATTGCTTCGTTACTGCGCCTCGAGAATTATAAATCATTTTTTGCAGCCACGCGTTGCTCGCGCAAGCATTTTTTCCGTTCCCTTTTATTTCCCTCGTTCTGCTCTCTCTCTCTCTCTCTCTCTCTGCGTGCGCACGCCGTAATCAACGCGCGACGACATAATAAAGAACTGCAGTATAAACGAAGTAAATAGTTTAGGAGCAATCGAGTGTGTTTTTTGAACGGTGCGATAGCGATTTATGGTCGAGTGGAGACGCGAAAAATGCAGTAACGGGTTTCTCGTATTGATTTACGCCGATACGATATAGTATATGTACGCTTGTCGAAGAGAAATTTAGTTAAAAAGTAACCAGTTCGCAGATAGCTAGGTAGATATATTAAGTTAAAGTCAGATTATTTACGAAAAAATATTTGAAGTAATGAAATAATGATTCATCTATGCACATTTTTTTAAATGATATTCTTGTAAAATAAAAAGAAAAAACAAAATGATTATATGAAATTGTTGTAGCATGATTGAATAATAAAAGTTCGCGTATCGATAAACAAAGGAAAATATAACAAAATGTTTTAATATCACGCGTAAAGAATACAAAAATAATTTGCATGAAAAAATTTATTGTAAAGTAAATGTGTTTCACTAGAATTTTACGCACACGGTATAACGTACAATGAACTTTTATTAATACTGCGGTAAAAATTATGGGCACGTAGTATATCGAGTCTCGTGAAACCTTTAGAATATGTATACTAAAGTAAAAATTATCATTTATTATATATAAAATTTTATGTTATTAGTATAAAAAATATACGCACACGCGCATCATTTTCTACAAAGTACACGTACACATACTCTCAGCAAATATAGTGATTAAATTGTAGTCCGTCAATTACATGTTATTCGAAAAATACAATGATATATAAGTTAAATCGTAATGTGTGTATGTGTGTGTGTGTGTGTGTGTGTATATATATATAATTACCACTTATCCACTGCTTCGACGCTATTATATACACAAGAGTGACATAACAGAGGAGAACATCCTACAGAAACATTTCAAATTAAAAGGAACACACACTCGTCCGCGAATAAATCGTCCGCATGTCTCAAGCGCAAGCGCGCGCTTAGCAATTTATTATATACGCGTGCGAATCGCTGCACTGGGTTCGCGCTCGCGCGCTTTCGCATAGCAGCAAACTTTATCTGAAATTCGCGCTACGCGCATACTTATGCGTTGTTCCTTCTCTCTCTCTCTATCTCTACAGTTGAGCCATAAAATTCCCTCACTCGTGCACTTTGCGCGAATATATTAGCTTGGAAGGAAACAATTCCGTTCGGCGCCCGCTATATATTTCTCGCCGCCTAAGCGCGGAATTGTGCGCGAGTCTCTCGTGTGTGTGTGTGTGTGTGTATATATATATGTATACGCCGAAGATTCTCTCTTTCTCGAGAGGCGCGCATTCGCAACTCGGACGCAAGCGCCACGTTATAGTAGCATCGTCGTATGAGAAATCGCAAGCTCGCATGCGTGCGAGCAAGTGCGTGGAGAAGACTCGGTGGTAGTAGCGATGTATATCTATAGCAAGTGAGGTTTAGGTTAGGGCAAAGCAAGAGAGATAAAATGCGAGTTGCGCGAGCGAGCTTTGTTCTCAATCGCGTGTAGAGCTTGGATATATATACGTTTCCATATAGAGCTTGCGAACTGAATGAGTAATTTTTCTTGTCTTTTTAAAATTGAATAACGAATGGTGTATGTGGGCAAATGAGCATTGGATTTTATTGGTCATTAATGATTATTTTGTTCTAAGCAACTTCATAACTAAGAAGAGCTTTTTCGTTTACTTCTTCTATCATAAATTTGATCGTTCAGGACGATTTTATAGAGTAATTTGAATTATGCGGTCGTCAATAAGTATTAAGTAAAGGCTCTATGGTTGTTTTCCTATACGAAAAAATTGTTTATGAACAAAGTTTAATATTTTGTACAGCAGTGCTGGCATGTCATAGATACACCCGCTATATAAGATTTTTATATTTTATATAGAAATATGCATAAAAATTGCTGAAAATATATAAAACGAGTACTATTACAAAGTAAAATTTCCGCGTCACGACTGTATTAATCACGATTATGAAAAATAGTAAATATTTAAAAAAAAAAAGTATAGTTTACAAAATAATTTTGCTTTGTGCAAGGTAGTACTCATGGAACTAGATAAAATATGTACATCGGTTCCGCTTTCCATTTTTTATTTGTGAATAAGTTGAAGTTTATTTTTCAAAGTATTGCATAAGTAAACTAATACTCAATAACGATAATACGTTGAAATAAAAGAGTTCAAAATTATCAATCAAAAGTTGCTGAGTTATTTTTGTTGAGCTTCAATAAATTAATTTTTCTAATAAAATGTACTCCTACTTTTGTACCGTGCACAAATAATTGATAAATCTTGTTTTTTTTTACAAAAACAATTCTATAAAAATACTGAACCAAAAAATGCTGGAATATCTGGAAATATTTTATGTTCTCCATAGCACTCTGTATTAAAATTGTAAAACTAAGAATTTTAATAAGTTTCCTCGCACGGGTGTTCTGGTTTCGAAAAAAATTATACGAATTGTCGCTCAAATTAGAGCGGTAGATACTTTTATTACTATGAGTACGTTTTTATAAATAAATATATAAAAAATGCAGAACAAACCAATTTGAAGTTAATTTAAATTTCAATTCTTTTTACTACGAATTTTCCTTTCATCTGATGTGATGAACGTACCTATTGTAATTCAGTGTTCACGGAAAACGGAATTGCATATATACTGTGTCCAGGCGCAGTTACGCGTCTACATTTTGCAGAAAGAATCGAGCGAAATCGCGTAATGCACACCTACCCTTGATTACGAAGACGCTACCGCGGGAATAACGAGTCGTCGTCGTCGTCGTTGTCGTCTTCGTTCTCGTCGGCGCGTCCGAGAAAGACGTAACGAGCGCGTACGGGCGAGAAAATTTTCGCCGCGAAACTTCTCTTCTTTCAACTTTTGCATGATTATGAGATTACGCGGGATTGAACTTTGGCTTGCTTGCCGGCTCGGCCCCTTTTTTTCGCTGATGCACTTTTCGCAACTCGTTCGAGAAGAGGAAAGGGCGAGAGGGAGATATAGAGGGAAAGCGAGTGAGAGCAGAAAAGGGCGGGGCAAAATCTCGATGGCTCGTTATACGGTACGCGCGGCCAAAGCTCGGTCTCTTCTTTTCTGCATAATATGGATATCTGCTTTGTGGAAATCCTTTTTTTTCCTTTGCTACCGCAAAGATGCCGTACTCGCATGTGTGCGCATGTGTGTTATGGAGAGCTCGAAGAATATGGCAAGTTAAGCCGTTTTTTTTTCTTTTATGGGCGACCTTGGCTCTTGATATCTCTTTTTCAGAAGGAAAATTATGCAAAAGAGAAGTGAACTTATGGTCTTCTTTCATATTTATCGAATTGTTGTTTTTGTTACGGTGGAAAAAACAAGAATTTCTGACACGGCAACTGAGTTCAAGTATTCATCGAAACACTGTTAGAAAACTTCCATATATATAGATATACTATGTTTACATTTTGCGTCCTCAAGTACACACATTGTATATCTATATGGAAGTTTTCTAACAGTGAAGACACGCATAGATATCGGTAGCTGAACTGGAAGAAGATTCTTTGTAGAAATCGATGGTGTCGATTTTTTTAAAGTTCCCTTTTATTTATTGTTAAGTATTTGTAAATGCTTAATGGAATATTGTTAAAAAAATCTATTGATTTTGAAATAATGACGACATTTATAGATTTCACCATACTTATTTTTTTAATTGCCAAACTCAAATTTACATTTCTTTTAACTTCATAAAATATGACATTCACAATGTTTTTACTTAGGAACTCGAGTATCAAAAAGTAACATTAATTTTCATTACAATGTACCAACAAAACCATAATTGGACAGACAACGAATAACAATCTCAATGAAAAAACAATAATAGCTCACCGTTAAAAGTGAACGGCAGCCCGAATTGCAATTGCTTGCGGTAACTATTACGACGACCTCGGTATGACCGATACGTTACAGCCATAAAAAATTTCCAAATTGAAGAGTCACCGCGAATTCTTCGTCACTATTCCCTTTCTATGTTTATTTCTCTCACTCTCCCTGCCTTTCTCTCTTTTTTATGAACAGCCATTACGCACTCGAGGCGCGTCCAGCATAATGAAATCGTGCCCCCGTAACGGCCTAAGTTATACGCGCATATCCTCTAATGGAACGTTGTCTGATTGTTGATGTTACGGCTATCGGTGCGAGTCGCCATATTGATTTGCGTTTTCCGACTCCCCATCGCACATACATATACATCGTTATCGCGGACGTTGTATCCTGACACGCTGGATACGTACGCGTAATATACCTCAGCTGCAAAACTTGATACTTCAGGCTTATGGAGAAAGACGACGGGGTAACAAATTTTGAAGATACGTTGTGTACTTGTTATATTAGTACATATATGTGTCCAATGAGAGAGTAAAGTTTGCCAATTCGTTAAATTGTTATTGTACAATTGTATCTTAAATTTTTATACAGTTTTTATTTTAGATTATTTTTTTTACAGTGATACGCTCTTAACATAAATTAGTATATTACAATACATGTGTCTTAAGTAGCCCATTATTGCACGGCGTAAAATTAGCGCACTAGCGCAGCGAGTGTGATAAACGCGGTGCAATAATGGGCTACTTGGGTCACGGATCGGCGTGACTTAAGCGCGGGCTTAGGCCACACCGTGCTATAAAATTCATTTTTAAACATCTATATAATCGATTGTTTCACAATGTTTTTAAAATGTAGGATAGAAAATTTTTAAAAATTTTTTGAATGCGTGCACTTTTATACATGATAATTTAATATGACTAGTTTAATAAAAGAAATAAATAAATTAGTTTAAGAAAGCTATGCGTGCCAATGAATCGGCAGCGGTATTTTATGATTCATCAGAATTGGGAGCTTGTGGCTGTATGTAATACAGTTTCCTATCTTTGACGCATTGCCCATCTAGACAAATCTACAACATTTAAATATATTAATAGATATATTGCCCATATGTTTGGTTTCGTATGATAAAGCAGGAACTTACTAATCCTTCACCACAGGAAGTTCTTTCAACTGGTGGGTGGTCTGAAAGGAACATGGATCCCGATGGAAGTTTACACCGCAAGAGTGAGCAATCAGACTCTCCCTCCTAATAACATAAAAAGGAGATTTTAAAATATATTAATTGTTTTATTAGTAAATAAATTATATTTCTGTACCTTATCTGAAATTACCCCTTCGTTTTTTCTTACAAGACTTTTGCACTGTTCGTCGCGACTAGGAACTGTAATCAAGTTGCCTAAAGACGAGTAGTTTTTAGGTAAAATTTTGTTGTAGGGGATTCCAACGTCTGGCTTATTCCATAGACATCTAGAGAAGTGACACCTAAAAATATACATAATGACTTGGTATAATGATTCAAGTATTGAAAATATACCACAGAACTATATGAAATTAAAACAAATACTTTACTAATATTGTTTATACATACTTGACAAAAGAATTCATAATATATTGACTGCACTGAGACCAAATTTTTTGCACATCAGGTACATGGCGTACGTCTATAGAATCCATTATGTAATACTTGTCCCAATGGCAAGGTAAGTTGAGCTTACTAAACAGTTCTAAATCATCGTGCCCTGCTCCAAGTCTGTATAATGTGATAAATCATTTATACTATTAGTTACTAAAAATTCAATTCGAGTGAATACAATAAAATAAAATACAAAATAAAAGTAACGATTGTTAATGAAAGAATATTTTTTTATAAATAATAATTTGATAAGATCTAAATATATATATAACACTTGTAGTTTAAAATTTTTAATATCATAGTTTTGGAGGAGGAATTGATGTTTAGGGGGACAGAAAATCTTTTTTTACTTTATCCCAGTCGGTTTTAGTTAATTTTCTGCATAAAAACGTAATAGCAAATCATAAATAGAGAGTAAATTTCATTATATACAAATTTCCCACTGTAATATAGTTAATATTTAAACAGTCTTATTTTGCCAATAAAAAAAATAATCAAAATGAAAGAAATATACAATATACCTATTAGAAATCTTATTAAAAAATTTTTTAAGTAGTTTTTATCATGTGTAGTTCTGGTTATAGAATAATATGTTCGAATCCCGGTTGTCACATATTTTTTACGCGACTTATTTATTTCATTCATTCACTTTCTTCTTATACGTAACATTATTTATAATAATAGTCAGTTGTTTGCAAATTTGTGAGCTATACAAAACAAACAATTTATTCAAAAATGCGTCAAATTAATATATTACGAAAGAATAGGGCTGTGCAGGCTCGATAATATCTTAAAGGTCTATATTAGACGGTGGTCTATATCCCGAAACCTTTCCCTATTGTTAACGATTCTTAAATCTTTTAAGATAAAAAATTAATTATTGTTGCATTGTATCATTTATAATCACAAACTGAATAATAAAAAAAACTTATTGATAATGAAAGTACATAAACTATACATACACGTGTGCGATTTCATGAGCTGCGGTTATTATAGCTCTAAAATTTCCATGGTCTTGGATGATAGCATTGGAAAAGTTATACTCATCATTCATTATGCACGCAGTACCCATCGTAGCGGTTCCTACGGAAAGATAGACCCATGTGATATAATAAATATTTAAAATAAGAGTGTAAAACCCCCAACAGATTGTTGTTGTCTAAATGTGAAGATTATTCTCTGTAATTTTTTTAATGTATCTTTTTTCCTGAGATTGTACACTCTTTTTGTCAGTTATAACGCTTTCTTATTTTGTAAACTAGAAAACTTATGAAACATCTATTGTGTACGAATTTTGTGAACGTAATACAATTCAAATTACCTAGGATTTTGTTTGAGGGTCCATCTCCATCAGAGCGCAAATTTTTTCTGAAATTTAATTTTAAAATGTAAAAAAAAATTTACATTTAGTACCCTAAGCTTCTATTATTACTTACTTTGTCATGCCAACAACAATATCAAATGAATTTGTTGGGAAAATTTTCTCGAAATTTGCAATATACTTTTTTGTCGTGCGCAAAACTTTCTCGACATTCAGATCGCTTCCATTATACTTCAATGCTTCAGTCAAATATAGATCTACCGTCGAGGTCTAGAGAAAATGTCATATTAAGTAATGATGAATGTTCTCCATTTTAAAGATTCATAAGTGTCTTAGGTTACAGCTCGTAGAGTTTCATTATTATTTCTTTTTTATGTTGATACTAACCTTCGGTATGATAACACCAGCAATGTTTAGTCGCACTCGGGGCAAATTAGTCTTTCTAAATATCAAGTCTACCGAATTCCAAAAGGCAGCAACGTATTTGAAAAAATTTTCTCCATAAGTTCTAAACGAATACAAACGAAATTAAAATATTTATCACAAATTTTATTTATCAAGAAATAAATCAAAAAGAAAATTTTATGTTAAACAAATGAAACTAATAATTGTATTGTCTAGTAGTTAGTGTCCGAGAGACAGTGAAAAAAAGAAAATGTCAATAACTTACTTGTAAGTTTCTAGATCAATATAGATCAATAATTCAGGATATATGATGGAAGGTGCCCTTGAACTAGGTATACAAAATCTGCCAGTGAGCCTGTACACAGCATTCGACACTGCATAGTATAACTTTAATTAATCCTAATTTAAAAATAATAGTGCACATTCTAAAAAAAATAGGTTTTCGCAGGCATTCGAAAGTCAATTTCTGGTACTTAAAACAAAGTTCAGTGTTCACAACTTCATGTTAGTTTCTTGTTTTTATGAAAAATAAATAATGTAAAAATATATAAATCTTAGAGGATGGTGTGTATGACCTTAGGATTATTTGCTTCGGGGCTACGGGGTAGCAGATTAGCAAAAGTCTGAGACAAATTTTGGCTTTAGGATGAGATAACGTCATATTCGAATAGATAACTGCAGTGCAAAATTCGGCCGTCTTCGAAAAACCCTTTTTTTTAACAATGAATGTATGTCGTCTTATCTGCGAAGAATTTTGCTACTATTTACTCTGTTAGAAAATGTTAAAATACTTACAATCTGGAACTATTGGATTTTTTATGTAGCTCGCTTTACGGCGCAATCGGGTATGTTTTTTATTACTTTGACGAATAAAGATATGGTGAGCCGGAGAGCGACGAGTCCTTAAAGCAGGATGATCCTCTGGTAGCGTGTGATTAGGAAACATATTGGGTAATTTATATTTTAGCTCATTCACTTTATCAGAAACGGAACGAATAGTCAATTCCTCGCCGATGGTGCCGTCCTACACATATGCTTATTAGAATCTAATTGTTTTCAGCATTAAGTAGGTATGATAATACTTACAATGTTAATTTTTCCATTCTTATCGATGTGAACAGCAAAGGCAGCCTCGTTTGTCTCATCGTGATACAACTCAAATTCATTAGGCTGTAATAATAATTAAAACAAAAATTTATTGTAAAATGCAATTTTTTCTTAAAGTATATGCGAAAATTAGTTGACAATGTATCAAAAATATCATACATATTGTTTGACTGCGTAATCTATTTTTCCTTCCGTATTATTGTAAACTTCAAGGAGTTTTGTATTGCTACCAAGTAAGACGTTGTCATTTTTTTCTAAATAAAATGTATATTGGACATCAGAAGTTATAATGTAAGCAACTGCACTTTCTTGTTTTCTCGGCTCATTGATTGGCTCGTCATCGTGGTACACTGTTACTACTTCATAATCAATTTCATGTACTGAAATAATAAATTCAAAATTATTGAATGTGTGTATAGAGAATGCATTGAAAATAGATATTGACTGATTTTGATAGAAAAGATTCGTTTTAATTCTTTCGTTTTGATGATCTAAAACCTTTTTTAAAATTGTTTAAGATGAACTTTATTATTAAAAATATTAGTTTATACTGTCAATAGTTTGGGTTTTGTATGAAAGAATTGTAGTACAATAATAGAATAAGTTAGTAAGAAATTTTACATTGAATAGCTTTTCAGAGATTTTGCGCTAGAGTTTTAGAAAAATACACATGTACAAACCTTTCTCGGGTTCCACATTAAAGACTGATCGTATTTCTTCTTTACTCATGTGTTCGTGAAGCTGCAATAATACATAATGAGAATCAATGTTTCATCGAACAAAAAATAATGTATAAATATATAATTCATTACCTTTTGTCCATTAAGAGATGAAGTAAAACTTACAAAACATATTAAAAAATACAGTAACATTTTAAAAGAATCGTATAAAACTGGTTGAAAAAAATATTTTTGTAAATTAGTTGTAACCAATATTTAAAATAAGAAAACGCTGCTTAATCGATAACTTGTGGCACATGAAACAACTTTAGAAGAATATCACTTTGGTATATCTGTACATATATATATCTAATATATATGTATATAAACTATAAGAGGTTTCTGTCAAATTATTAAATAAGTTTATTTGCACATTATACAATGTAAACTTTACATTATACGAATTCTCAGAGTTTCATATGGTACACATGACGTCGCCAGCACAAAGAATAGATCAAAAGTCTGCTTAGTCAAATAGGTTTCTGAATAAATTAGTTTTCTTTTATCGCCATATGGAATATCAGAAACGTATGAAATTTAAATATGTAGTCACTTTACAAATATGGAAAAATGAACAATAAGTCCATTACTTCCTGATCTAATTCAAGTCTCAAAACTTACTATTGTTCGTATGCCAGTAGGAAATGCGTCAATTGAATATGTTAATTAGGTTCGTACGTATTTTATTTATAAGTTTGCAACTGTCAGAAGATTCAGAAATAGTATGTAAACATTATTTTTATTATAATATTATTTGCGGAGGTTTTTAAAAATATTTTTTAATTATTTAAGTATTAAAGTTTAATTTTTAATTATTAAAGTGGACTATAGTAATCAGATATTCAGAAAAATTAAGAAGATTATGATATAAAATTTGTAAAATTTTTATAAATATGTAGTGCGGTTTTAGTAATTTTAATAATGGAGAGATTTCGGTTAAAAGAATGGTATCGGTCACTAGAATTGTATTATCTAATTTTTGATGATTCTTCGATTTAATAATTAACTTATGGTGGGTCAAACTCTGGATTATTTCTAGGTGTTTTTTTTTGCTACAGATAATAACACCGTAAACTCATTAAATATTTACATACAATTACTTCGTTATAAATTAATATTACCTTATCGGACTATTACTCCGAATGAAAGTGGTATATTAGCATCACGACCACTCTTCTCCTTGAAAACAAATGTTTTCTTTCTATAAAGTTATGTTTGATTTTTCTCATAGAATCGCTCATATATATATTTTCTATTTTCAATATTTTTGACATTCGAATTTCACTATATACAAATTTTATTTTTGTAAAGATTTCTAACCGCCGTTACTTGTTTTTGCGATATTTAATATTTCTCCATTTCCAACCGTTTCGACATTTCCATCCATCAGTAAATACATCTTTCGACAAATAAATTGCCTGGCCAGCATCGAAAATAAATATTTGTACAATTTTTTTTTAACCAAAAACATTGAATAAACCTTTTTTCACAGTGAGAAGAGGTATAGGTTAAAAAATATGTAAAAACAATAAACATCGATAAAGTTAATCTAACATATCAATATACTTACTCGAGTGTAAGACTAATTAAAACATTTATCTTGATTAAAGAAATAAAAAGATTTCATCTAAAAAAAGAAAAGACAACAAACTACTTTGTCGCGCTTGTCGAATCGCCGTGAAAAATCAAACGAGAAAAGTGGCATGCTAAAAACTACGATTTATGCAAATAATCACACAGGCCGAGTGGCTTGAGGGGCAGGGGGAGGGGTATAGAAATAGCTCGTTTAAATTCACCCCGACGGCGTGAGCGTACGGGTATGTGCGGGCGGTGGTGGCGGTCCCAGCGGGGCCCCGCGGCCGAAAGGCTCGCTACTTCTCTCCCTCTTCCGGCTAACCCAATTTCGTGGCGAGATAAATGTCGAGAGAGCCAGAGATTTCCAAGTGAGCCTCGGGGGTTGCGCGTCGCGTCGTTTTATTAGCATAAATAACGTGCGCGCGCGCATTCCCGTCTGTGCATATGGGTATCGCCACAGAATTTCGGCTTAAGTCTTGGTAGTTCTTTATTTTGCTCTTGGCTGCAGCTTGTAGGAATCGTATATATACGCGATCGTAATAATGGATGAGTATGAACGAGAAGCGCATGAATTTCGGATGATGCAGCTTTCGACGACTGGTCCTTCGTTTTATTGAGTGATTAACGCGTGTAGGGAGGAGATTTCGGAAGATGGGTTTTGGTTGAAATGTGACGACGTAATTGGATGTGTATGGGGTGTTTAAGGTAGGCTTTGTATGCGGAATGATGACTATGGGCCGTATAGAAAGATTCTTATTATTAAGGCCATTTTAATAAATTTTTTTTATTTCAGTCGATTTTCGTATCAGATCTATCTCATAAATATTCTCTTTAGTTAATGAATTTGTAATTGATCTTGGTGATACATTATAATTTAGATAAAATAAACTAGCATAATTACTCGTAATCTTAACAGATATTTACATATACTACATTAAAAATTCGCGTACATATATTATCTCATATTTTCTCAAATTAATAATCAACTTATCAACCATTATACCATTCTCTTAAAAAACCGTGAGAATTCTTTAACGAGCATCAGTGCGAATAATACCTCCGAAAAAGCTAATCCGAAAAATACAAGTATCGCGCACTTAAGCACACCTCCCACTGCCCGTTTTCGAGCCGTGAAACTTCGTATCGCAAATCACCCGCTCGCTCGGTCCGCGCAACGAAGCTTATGTATTACAGAGCCTGCGTTATACCATAGTAGAACGAAAGAACGGAAGAAGCGTACTCGTCTACTGTATAGCGTAATTTCTTACAGCCTCTTGCCGGGGTATAGTATCGTCGGCGTGGTTCGCTGCAGGACGCGCAGGCATACAATAAAAATTGCCGTGTATTCGTTCGCGTCTCTCGGCACTGCTCTCGCGCGAATAAAGCGAGCGAGAGATAACGGAGAAGAAGTGGCGCTCGACTACTACGACGACGACGACGACGACGAGGTTTAAGCACGAAAAGAATGGAGCAGGGCGCGAGCAAGCGAGAGAGAGAGAGAAAGAGAGAGAGTTATACAGCTCTGGCGCTTTGTATATGTACATCCGCTATATGCGTGAGAGATGCTTAATATATATACATATATGTGTGTGTGTGTGTGTATCGCGCTGGGGTATACGCTGTAGTTGTGCGCAGAACAGAGTAAAAGCGCGCGAGGAGCGAGTGCATTTAATTTGCTTAACGAGGCTCGTCCTTCTTCCGCCCTTTTATCTAACGAGTGAAACGATTTTATAAAGAGTTTCCACTCCGTTCTCTCTTTCTCTCGTTCTTTCTCCCTCTCCGCCCGCCGGATTTATTTCGAGAGGATACGCGCGCAAAAGCAGCCCTCGGGTCATTCTTGCCGCGTGTAGAAAAGGGTGTCTGATGCTCGTAGAAAAGGGTGTCTGACGCGCCCGACGCCGCGATAGGACGGACGTGAGGAACGTCATGCATTTATATATATATGTATAGCGTAGTTCTCGCATTTTATATCATCAGTGCCTATATACGGTCGCGTGGCAATTTTAAAGTTGAAGCGCTCTTGTTTTAGGTACGCCCGAGTATCAAGATGAAACTAAGATATAATCTTGACTTTCTTTTCAAACTTTATATAGTGACGCTTGTTAATTTATTTGCCAAGTGAGATATGCGTTGTAAAATTTTTTTCATTTTTTTTATTTTCATAGCAACGTAATTATTGCCACTTCCGCACAGTTTTATTATATGACAGTGACTGTATGCGATAAATAACCATTATTTGTTGCCGTAACACCGGGGCCAGTGTATACTGTTTGCTCGTATGCAGGTGTGTATGTATATATACACACACGCGGCATGAATAAGTGAATAATTGAACCTTCAGCGCTAAAGCAGAGATATAAATCATTTTGGTATACCATGCACTTGAATAATTTCAGCCGAACTCCTATACCAATGCGCGTGTATATACATACCGCTACATCTACCTTTCTACCTATTAGTAATTAACTTACCTTCATAACGACATAATTAAATTATTAAATAACATGGAGTATTTCTTATATACTTATACGGAGATATATATGTGCTTTTTTCAGAAACACAGACAACAAAGGAATCAGGAAGACGTGATAATAAATCCAAGGACGGAGCTGCATTAAACGTGAGACCGCGTCGCGGAATAATTCACGCACGGGTGTCGTTGTTATCGGTCGGCCGAGCGGAGCATGCAGCACTGCACTGAGTAGTGTGTATGTGAGTGCATGAGCTCGTTTTGATCGGGATCTCGACTGGCGCGGGTGAGCGGTTAACCAGTGGAACCACGCGGGCCGTGAGGAATTTCGTCGGGGGGGACGCGACATGATGCATACGCGCCTGCTCGCGGTATATCGACGAGGCTTGTTGAATGCGAACCGGTGATAACCCTATTCAACTTCGTGGAGAGCGATTTTTTTTCCTTTAGACCGGATTTCGGAGGAGTTGAATTTCAGTGGTGTATACTTGTAAGTGGTATATGGTTGAGTTATCGTATTTACTATAGGAGAGGCGCAGACCTCTGGATCATGGATTTTGCTCAAACTTCGAGATATGTTTTTGGATACCAAAATATAATGAAAGATGGAATATCAGACCCTAACACTTCGATAAACTCGTATTATCGGTATTTTTAGTCGAATTTTAAGGAAATATTGCAAATACTGCTCGTTTTTATTTGTTAATTATTTAATTTAGATAAAACATACATACAATTGTAAACAATGAAATTAAAACTAGAGAGCGCCAACTTTTTGTTACATTTTTCAGAATTGAAAAATATTGAATTTATCCAAAGTTGTGATAGTTTAAAGTTAAGCATAAAAAATCGCTTATAAATCGATGGAAACTAAAGCATGTCGTTTTAATGTAACTTCATTGCTTAAATTTAAACTATCAGAACTTTGGATAGTATCAATATTTTTTAATTCTGAAAAATGCAACAAAATTTTGGCACTCTCTAGTTTTAATTTCATTGTTCACAATTGTATAATGGCTTTATGTAAAGTAAGTAATTAACAAATAAAGACGAGCACTTTTTTCAATATATCCTTAAAATACAACTAAAAATATTGATAATTTGAGTTTATTAAAGCGTTAGGATCTAATATTCCACCTTTCATCATATTTTGGTATCCAAAAACATATCTCAAAGTTTGAGCACAATCCGTGATCCGGAGGTCTGAGCCTCTCCTAGTTAGTGGTACAATGGTTTTGGAGAAAATTTAATGTTAGTTTGGTCTTTATTTATCTGATTTTTAGTCGAGTAGTTTAATAAAAATGCTCGTTCGTGATTTGCAGATTTATCTACCGCATTAATTTTAAATTTAGCAAACTTTAATATATATTTTGTTTTATTTTAGTTATTATCATTGAATCTGGAAAATTATTCCGTACTTCAGTTTTCATACTAATTAGAATAACTAAAATAAAAACAAATATGATTTCATCTAAGATTATTAGACCCATTTTTTTTTATCAAAATTGAGCTACTACGTTAAGCTGCAAGTTACATATATTTCCTTCTCGTTCTAATAAGGATAGTGAATTCATGTCGTCTATTCCTTTACTAACACAATATTTTTCTACAAAAACATGTCACGTAAAGACTAAACACAAAAACTGTACCTGTAATGTTACCAGCGTCTTCTTTTATTACAATCTCGTTTCCTGCAACACACATACCATCCGTTTATTTACTTTCCCTCACGTTCTGCGCACTCCCAACTACACCATCATCATCCTTTTTTTTCCTTTCCATCTCTCAGCTAATATCGAACTCGGCATCGTGCTCTACTGAAAATACGACTTTATCTAACTGTGTGTCCAGATAGAGACGTGCGCGCATGGATGTAAAACGCGAGAGAGATAGAGAGAAAGATATATAACGTGTGTGTATATATATATACACGCGAATGGTATAGGAAGGGCAAGACTTTCGGGAAAAGCGGTCGCGTGCACTATTCCTGCTGTCTATCTGTAAGCTCGCAAGTTAAGCCCCCCCCCCCCTCCCTCCTTCCGTATACTGTGCCCGTACTCCGCCTCCCTGCATCGCTCGAAGAGTTGACGTTAATTGGATCGTCCTGACAACTTTTCATTCATCCTCTAACAAGCTACATCCGTCTTTATCCGTATTACCGGGTTTCTTGCGTTCGCAAGCCTCCTTCGACCTACCTTCCTACCTCCATCTCTCTCTTTCTCTTGCTCTACCGAGCGGTATTGTCGTTTCTGTTGTATCCTGATTCAATGGCAGGATTTTTTCGCAAGGAGATTTTTCTCTGGCTTCGCTGTCTTTCTGTCTCTCTCTCTTTCGTCTCTCTCCTTGGCCATCGTAAAACTTTTCTTCGTTGAAGGCGCGTCCTTGTCTGCTGACGCTGGAAAAAATATTAATTTGAGGATGTTATTATTATTGATTGCATAAAAAGACACGTGGAGGTATTATCGATTGAAGATTCGAAAAAACATGTTGTTTTGTACGATTATCGTTATACATACAATGTTTTGTCCTTTAAAGGAAAATAAACTTTTCTCATAGAAATTATTTTTATATTCGCATACATTTTACACTTTAAAATGTATTATAAATATCTATGTAATGGTGTTAAATGTTGCTTATGATGTTTTTTAGTTTCTTGGAAATGGGCTGTACAAATATAGATCACAATGACCCAAATCTTTCTTCATTTATTTCTTTCTCTTTTATCACATAAACAGGAAAACACAAGAGATGTCAATGTGAATTGATGAAAATTATTTATCGAATTGATTATTTGAAACCAAATATCTAGGTATAATAATTGATAGTAACATGAAATGGGATAAACATATAATGTATATTGCTAAAAGAAGGAGATATCTACTTTTTGAATTTAATAAATTAAGACCGATTCCCAAATCTAAACACTTAATAACTATATTGCACGTTTTTTAACAGATTGGCTAATTATGGGGAGGTGCCTGCAATAATATATTTATTGAACTTGAGTCCTTACAAAAAACAATCATAATAATAAATCAAAAAATCATACATGTTTAACCTTTACGAATCAAAGATAAATTTAAAATAGATTCAGTTCAAAAGTCTTTTAATGCCTCAAATCAATAAGTTAATAAAAACGTTTAATCTTGGTAATAAATAATATATATATAGTCAAAAATGACCAACTGGTACAGAGAAAAAAAGAAGAAAAAATTGATATCTTATAACGTAATTTTTTGTTAAAGAAATGGATATAAAATACGGACATATAGGAAATACTTAAAAAAATTTTATTAATATAAGTTAATATCTTTTTTAAAGTTTATAAGAGCTAATGTAAAAGTTGATTTTGAATATATTTTAATATAGCATAAAGCGAGAGATACAACTTTATTTCAGCATGTAAGTTTAGTATAAGTGTTGTATTAGTATGTAAGCTACCAGACCTATGTATAGGTGTTTTGTGCATCTCTATAGAGTGCCAGTTAGATCAAATATAATCTGTTATATTCTGGTACTAGCTCATTATGTACCTTTTGTATTATTTCTGAGAAATAAATAAATAAATAGATAAACTATACTATTCTAATTAATTCAAAAGTAAAATCGAAAGATTTTTACTTCAATTAATAAATGAAAAAAAAATTCTTTGAGCAAAGCTAAACTAATTCTAAGTACGGCATAACGTGTTTTTTTTTTCTTCAATTTATATATATTTTCCCAATTTATAGATAATCTATTCAACCAAGAAATTCCTTTACGTCCGCACTCGTAAAATTCCTCGCACGCAATACATCCAGCACGGTACAACCGACTTCACGGAAATCTCGCGAATCTGCTTCGGCGCACATTATCATGCAGCCGAGCGCTGTTGCAAAGGCTGAGAAAAAAATCGAGTAGCTGTACCTCGACCGGCCTTTTTTTCCCTTCTCTCTATTCTTTCTCAAGAGCGTTGGTAGCAGGAGCCGTAAAACGATGCAGAATGTATAAAACCAGCGCGAACAGTGGTCGCAGTGGTAGAGGGACGAAGAGAGAGAGAGAGAGAGAGAGAGGGAGAGGGTGAAATAGGGGCGCGCTACCACCGCCGCGTGCGAAGCCGCAACACACGGGTGCGCGCGCGCGCGCGTCGGTCGAGCAAAGCCTGACAAAGGATTAAGCGCGAACGTGCGCGAGCGAGGGAGATAAATGGAAAGACGCGCGCTATATAGCGCCATGGAAAAAGGGGTTAGGTAGATTGACGTGAAAATAGAGGAAGCGTAAGAAAAATAATATGAAAAAATGGCGCGGAGGGTGTAGCAACTGAAGTAGGGGGTGAAGATACTTGTGGTTGAGAGCGTGTATATATATATATATATATATATATATATATATATATATATATATGTTGTGGTGAAGAGGGGCGAGAGAGAGAGAGACAACGCAATTCCGCGAGCTGTCTGTCGGCTCGATATAAGTTACATTTTCTTATGACATCGCGCATCGAATCGAGTTTAGGTTTCATCCGAGAACGCCTGCCGCCGCGTCTTCTCGATATAGGTTTTCATCTCGGTCGCGTCGCTCAGCGGACCCGACGTTTCATGTACAGACGAGCGTGCATGCGAGGACCCACTGCTGTGCACGATGCTTTCGCTTTGTGTCTATGTATGTATATATATGCGCGTAATGCGTGTGTGGGATATACACATGGAATTTTTATCGGGGACGACACTCGTTCTCCCGCACACGCAGACATACACATCCTTAGCAAACGATGTCGTCTTTCTTGCTATGCTTTTTCCGCGCGTGTTTCTTTTCTCCTCCTTTCGCGGTTTCCCAGCTGAAGTATGACGAAATACGTGCGTTATATTTTCTCGGGAGAACGGTGAGATTTATATGGGGTTAAGTCGATTATCGAATAAAGATTTTTTTCTTTACTTCCGGGGAAATCCTTCAATCATTTCCTTTTTTTATCCGATGTCCCGAAATATTGACTTGAAAAGATTTCCATTCTAACGCTCATTATTATACGCAATAAACGAATTTTTAATCAATTTTATCAAATCCTTGAATTGCCCGTTTCTTAATGTAATGTTTATTGATTTCACTTTTATTAATTGAAATTTATCTTAAACAATTTTACTTACTCAAACAAAAAGTTTGATTGATTATTATAATATTGTCTTTTTATTGTTGGCTTTATACATTAAAAAAAAAAACTTGTTTTAGTATTAAATCGCTTAAGATCAATTTGGTTTCAAAAAGTGATTTACGACATTTTACAAGCAATTTATTCATTATTTATACAATTTCTCAAACTACTATTAAAATTATTATTTTGAATGGACAGTTTACAGTTTTCAATTTAGGTGATTGAAGTGCGCGTATGATAAACACTTAATTATTACTACTATAGCACGGGATCATCATTTCTATTGTGACATTGAAGCGACAGATTTCTAATATCACCATATCAATAAAGAACTTCGTCTTTGAAGGCACCTTTTATACATATTTTAAATTACAAAAGAAATTTACAATACTTTATGCACCTAAGTTCTTCTCGAGGAGAGAAAATAAACCGCTGCCAATTCATTGGCACTTAGCTTCCTCAAACTTCATTTAATTATTCCTTTAATTAATTTTTACTTCCAATATTAAAAATTTTATACTTTATTTCTAAAGCTAGAATTTGCTATATATATATTTTTTTTTTAATCCGTCGATTTTTTTAATCTACTTGTAATATATAAATTAAACATAATCTGAAGTTATATAATAGCTAAATATGTGCGAACTTTTATAACGATTGGATAATATTTGCTAAAACTAAATATGTACCAAATTTGAGGACGATTGGATAATTTTTGCTCTTGTTATCGTGCGACAACGAAATTGCAAATTTTTTCTAAAATAATTTAAAAAAAAAAAAACAAATGAAGATAATCTTTAAAAATATAACCTTCAATTTGTGTAATAACTGGTTAAAATTTCAAGTCGATAAATAAAATATTTTTCGAAATATTAATTTTTGAAATATAAAAAAGTTTTTATTAATAATAAATGATAGAGTGAAGATATTTTAAATTTTAAAAAAGGAAAATATAGGTAATTTAAATACCTTTCAAAATAAGTTTATTATTTTATGTAATAATGGCTGTAAGATATAAAAAAATCGAAAAAACTAAAAATTCAAAATTGTTTTTAGGTTATAAAACAAAAGAAAATCAGTAAAAAATCAAATCCATCAGGGTACTTTTATTTTCCCGCGAGACGAAGAGAATAAGCTTCACCCGGCGAACATCGGTTGATTCGTTTCTAAGATATGAAGAGTTGAAATATACACACACCTTAAAACATTTTTTTTCGAAAATTTTTTTCACAGTTACAAGGCTTCCTTTATGAGGAAGCGAAATAACTTCATCGTTTGACTAGAGCGACGAAAAATCTAATTACATATGTCTTTGGGCAGTCTTGTTTGTGTCAGTCGCTGCAATCTTTCGGTTTTCCCTCTTTTTTCTTCTACAGCTTGCTCTCGCATTGACAGTCTGACGGACGCATACACGTGGCTCCACAAAAGAGAGCGGAAGCAAGGCAAGCATCTTTGCGCGAAGGGATATGCCTCTGAAGTTTGCGTGCGAGCTCGTCTCTTGTATCCCTTCCTCGACAGTGAAAAAAGAAAGCTCGAAAGCCGCACCAGACTGGCGCCTTCTTTTATCCGTACATATTTATATATCTGTGTAGGGTTGAACGTTGGAAGTAAAGATAACTAAATATAGTGGGAAGCAAATATCCAGGTGATGTTGATGAGCCGTCGAAGTAATAGCAAAAGTAAAATTTTGTAGTTTCATTAATAATCATAATAATATCGAAGTTTAATATAGGAAAATGATGAAAATTGAAATCAGAAAAGTACTTTTACCTACGTAAGTTACATAAACGAAAAAAGAGAACTTTGAAATAATGTTCGAAGTGATTTTAAAAAATAAGCTATGATAGTTGAGCGTAATACTACATTCTGATTTCCACATATGCGCGTCATTTCGCTCACGTTCTTGTATATAACCCAAATCGACTTGTCAAATCGTGCATTGTATACACGTGTAATGCATGCTTAAATATCATTTTGATCATAAGTTGCAAATTGCTTGTTGAATACAATAAACTCTCTTGATTCGGGGAAAGTGGAAAAATTATTTCATGAGAGAATTTCACTCGCCTTTAATCCATAATAATATATTTTACTGATAATGAAATCATTTACAAATTCAATTTAAAAATTCAAAATAATTTTTTCCCCGAAATTTTTATTCTTTGCATAAATATTAATTTCCTCAAAGCATATTATATAGATATTATTTGAAATAAATATTTCTTTTATCTTCAAATGTAGTATAATTGATATAATTTTAAACCTAAATAGAACAAATTATAATAATTTTCAGGGAATTTAAGTAAAAAGAGAATTCCTTACATATATATGAATCAGCTCTTTCTACCATTTAGGAGATAATTGAGTGGAAATCGTCCTCTGTGATATTTCGAGACTCCCACGCGCGTAGCAGCGCGTGGCAAGAGCAACAGCAGATACGACCTTCGCGCAAGAGAGACAGAGACCACAATTTCTAGTTTGTCTACTAATTAATTACCGAACGTAGATATATATATATATATATATATATACACACGTACTCGTACGTCGTTGCGGTTGTACACCGGTGCCGCGCACTTGCTTACATTTGAGACTCCAGTAGCTTTCGCGCAATATAGAGAGAGGTCCACGTTAGAAACGATGTGTATGCGGTAAACTGTTTTCTTTTCTTCTCCGTTTACGTAGTATTTTTTTCATAATTTATCATTGAATAATTTATTTAATTACTATATTGCAGCAAAGATTATGGAAAATCCTTAAACTAAACAAAAACAATCGTACCGCAAAAATTGTATTTTTTTTTGTATTCCCGTACAAACATACGCTTTTTTTTTGCCCGATAAAAACAATCTCACTTTATCCATTTGACTGAAAATTCGTTGAAAAAGTTTGATCAGTTAAAAACAAGAAAAAAGAAAAAAAGCGCGAAATGCAACCACTGCAAAAATCAACAACACATTAAACATTATTTTTTCATGTCCAAGCTATAGATATCACAAAACGAAGCTTTTACTTCAAAGGGAACTTCACCTATTCGCGTTTCTTCTTTCTCCGTTCTCTCTTTTACGAAAAATAAATAAACCACCTATATATATATATATGCCGAAGCCAATGCTGATATAGCCTACGGATAAAACCTGTCCATCTCCAGTTCACGTATATACATATATATACGTGTACACTCGTGAAAGACAAAAGACGGGACGGCAGTCACACTACCTCTTTCTCTCCCTCTCTCTCTCTCTCTCTCGTCCGTCATAAATCAGCGTGTTCAGCGGCCGAAAAAAGCCATCGGTGTGCTGCACCTCCTCTCTCTCTCTCTCTCTCTTCCTCTCTCTCGTGGCGCATAATAATAAATCGAAAATTCTCGGGGCGTCGTCCTTTCGCGCGCGGCAGGCAGGCAGGCAGCTGAATACGCGCGCGGTCAATCAGGGCCGGGCTGACGCTGCAGTTGATTTTACTGCGCGCTGCGACGACCCTTTGGGCGCTTCTGTGCACACGTCCGTTCCGAACGATCTGTCTATCACGGTGCGGGTGGGCTATATACTGTGCCTGCTGCTGCTGCTGCCCTTTGCACGCGTGCTCGCGTCCCCGCAAGGAGACATCATGGTCTGCTGCCGTTGCGCCTCTATCCATGATGCGCTATCTGCATAGTATAGAGGCGGATAACAGGGGAAACGGGGGTACCACCGAGCATATATACGTATGTATTGTGCTTTTCGCTCGAACTGTGATTTGTGCGATTTCGTCGCTCGCTTTTGTATTGGAAGAGACTGGCGAGAGGTGTTCGAAGATGCAGTTCGTATATTCGTGTCGTAGCTTTTGTGTCAGGATCGGACATCTCGTTGAGCTTTCCAATATACTATACTTGTTTTCTTTTTTTTTTGTTATTGTTACAAGCCGTATGAGCTTGTGTACGTATATTTATTAATGATATATATGTTTCTATAAAATGTATCCGTTAATATATATATATATATATATATATATCCGTGGTAAACGTAAAAATAGCGCCTGCACTTTCGGTCTTATAACAATACGCGTTGTGGTAACACTACAGCAAGTCCAATGCACGCCGACGATAAAACCGCACACTTGCATTGCCAAATACAAAACTTCATTATTGAAAGCGCTTCGTGTATACAAACATCAACAATAAGTATGTCTACGCCGTTAGGACACAATGCGTTCCCTCCCTCTCTTCCTCTCTCTCTTTCTGCGGTTGCGCGGCTGCGTCTCAGCGCGAAACAACAAAGAGCGCAACGCTTTATACACTTTGCGCTAAGACTCTTCTCCCTCGTTCTCCCTTCTCTCCCTCCTCGAGATAACGACGTGCCGCTGCAGCTTTTATTCCTTCTGCCGTGGGTAGGGTGGTTGAGCATCATCTTCTCTCTCTCTCTCTTTCTTTACGTCCGCCTCTCGGTTACACGAAAAAGAGAGCGAAAGAGAGAAGTAAGTAATAATAACAACGCGCTGCGGGTGCGCGCGGTCACGCACAAAAGCCGTCGCCGTATACGACGGCATTGCACGTGCGCGTTTTGTTTCTCGAGCGCGATTCGCGTCAGGCGCAGACACACCGCGACTCGCAGCCGCGAGTTAGCGGATCTGAAGATGTATATATACGTATATAACCATTGCTGGTTTCGTATATATAGAACCATTTCCTCTTTGTTGCTGTGTCCACGGTCTTTGGGTGTAAAGAGGAAGGGTGCTGATGACCTCTAGCGATAATGTAATGAAAAATATTTTTTTTTTGGCCTTTGTTGTTTGTTTAAATAATAATCAATTTTGTTGCTTAAGCAAAATTGTTTCGATACTTAGAAATTAGGGTGAAAAGTTTAATAATTATAAATAGAATAATTGATATCTAATTTCTGTTTTCTATGTAAGATATAAGCTATGGCTGACCATATGATTAGTAGTCACATACTACTTATCAGAAAATCTATAAAAGGTTCATTTTTTTCCGTAAGGCAGAAATCGCAAAAATCGCCAAAATTTTCATTTGTGCTACTTTAGGATTTGATTTTTTCGCTTCTATGCATACGTTATTGAATATGCGAGAAAAGAGCTGCACACTAGTAAAAAACGACTTTGTGATACAGTTTTTTTCATATCAATATTGTCTTTGAAATATGTTTGAAAAAAAGATTTTATTTCCTATTTCATATATTTATGTTAGAGGATATTAAAGAAAAGAACATAAAACTAGAGGAAACAAACTTTTATTAACATTTTCTTAATAAAAAGTGCTGTTTCCCTCCGATGTTATATATTAATTTAAAGCTGCACGATGTAGATACAGGAAATACGATGATTAATAACGAAAAATATTATATTTCAATTATTATGAATTTTCTAACAAATTTCAACTTATGATAGTTAAATTTTTTGATATGATATTGTCACACTGAGGTTTGCCTCGATGTTTATAAAAAGTAGAAAACAAGAGACCGTTAGCACAACAAAAGAATATAATATGCTATAATATATATAATAATATACATAAAAGTGCAAAAATATTTCTAAAAACATTCTCAAAATTAAGATTACCTATATAATAGTTAATTTTGTAAGATTTATTTTCTATAGTTTTAAACACCATCACAATTACGTTTCAATAACCCACCGATAAATAGATATATGTCATAATCGGAAATTTAATTAATCTAATAAAACATTCATTGTACGATCCGTATATAACAAAGGACAATCGTCAGAAGCATTCCAGGACGCGCGCGGGCACAATGAAAACGATAAGTGCTATGAAAGATCGGGGGCTCAATACTCTCGGGAAAAGTCTGAAAAGTACGCACCGTCGCTCGCTCCCGCGTTTCCCATTGCGTTATTGGCAATACCGAGCGATCGTCTCCCGTGATATATCGGAGGAGGGCTGTAAGGGGGAGGGGGAAGCTTCATTGATTACTTGGCTAAAGAAGAGCCGAAGGCCAAAGCGAGGGCCGGAGAACGAGCGAGAAGAATCCCAGGAAAGATCTTCTCTCGGAAACTCATATACCGCGCGCGCGCGTTCTTCACCCTTGCTGCAGTCTGCAATCGAATCGCGTCGTCGTCGTCCTGGGCTTGTACTTACTACCATTCCCCTCCATTAATCACATTGCGCGTGTGCTACGCGCTGTAAAAATCATCCCGTTGCACATGTGTGTGTGTGTGTGTATATATATACACAGCAACAATCCATTTCAACTTGGATAGCTGAGATTCCATAGGAGTACATATATAGAAAATATGAGTCGGATTGCGCGCCGAAGAAAATGACGATTCGTTAAAGTTGCTGCATAGCGCGCACACACGTACCGTGTATGTCTATATGCGCGTGTCTGCGTTGGCGTTTTATATTATTATGCTGTACGTTGATTCAGGGCCGTGCGTGCATTGTCATATGTGTCGCTGGCATGCATTGTCCATCTCCCAGCATATTATATATACTCTGTATGTACTACACTACGAGACCCCTTCCGATGATATCACCGAGCTGATGCTGTTGCTGCGTGATTTTTACGACATAGCGTGAGCGGTCAGCCTGATTGACTGCATAAATGTTCATGCATATTGCAGGCTTGTGCGTATATGATTTAAAAAAAAAAATGGTGTAAGTAGTTCGTGTGGTGTTTTGGTCGAAATTATGTTGTATATGGATCTTTTCAAAAGAGTGCCTATAATAATCAATAGTGTACACATGATAATAAGCTAGAAATCTATTATAATATTAAAAAGACAAAATGTCCGTCCGAACGTCCGTCTGTTCGCACGGTCGGTCCTCTCTCTCTTTTACCCAGTAGGGTAAGTAAGAGGTTTAAAAAGGGTTAAAAAAGAATAAAAAAAGGGTTGAGAAATGCATTAAGAAATGCGTTAAGAAGAATTTTTGCTGATAATCATCTCTTGACATCACTTTTCTTAGGAAATTCCGGTACTAGCAAAAAGGTATAATAAAAAACTAGACCTTGAAATTGGATTTAGATGGGTCTCACATATTTAGATACACCTTGTGACATCATATACGAATTTCGAATTTTTAACCCCCTAGAACTTTCGATTACATTTTATGCTTGGCGATACTTTTTACTAAAAAGATCTATGCCAATTGAAAGATTTAGTTGTGCAGTAACCAGCATTTTATATTTTAAACCGGTGCCACAAACTAATATCTATTATAATATTAAATAGCCAAAATGTATGTTCGTCCGTCCATCTGTCTAACCTTCCGTCTGTCCGTCCGGTCGGTCGTCTCTGTCTTTTACCCAGTAGAATAAGTAAAGGGTTAACTAAGGGGTTGAAAAAGAGTTAAAAAAGAATTAAAAAAGGGTTGAGAAATGCATTAAGAATTGCGTTAAGAAATATCCGTCCGTCCATTCATCAATCAGTCCGTCCTTCCGACTTTTACCTAATAGTTCATGATAAAAGAAATAACAATTGATATAAAATTTTGAAAGAAGGGGTAAAAAGATTTTTGTATTACCGAGCGACGTTAGGAGCGAAGTATATATATCTAGTCGATTATATTAAAGATAATTAAAACTTTATCAACGCTGTTTTAAAGATTTTCGGTAACATTCGCCATATACCAAAAAGACGAGTAACTTTGTGCAGATCCATCTCTAAACAGATGATGTAAAATAATATAATTTATTAGTTAGTATTGCACTGCTGAAAATATATCCCTAAAAATTTTCGTAACCAGATACACCCGTATACCCCACATATAAATACATACACACGCTGGACACTCGAAAGGATAACACCAGAGCAGCGGGCTCATTGGAAATTCGCAACCCTATCCGCAAAAGCGAGCTCGCTGCGAGCATACGCGCGTACCATCGTTCCGGCATAATTTTTGCATTTTTCACTGCTCGCACACATACGCACCATGTGTACCGCCGCAACAGCGTACCGCTGCTACGCCAGAGCTGCAAAATTTACGAATGCAGCCGCAATACACTGCGTTGCCTTCAAGCCCGCGCGTATACACGATAGGCCCAATCGCGATCTCGCCCGCGCGCGTACGAGCTTTCGTTTCCATTAAGCTCACTCTCTCGCTAGTAGGTATATGTTCGCCCGATACGCGTGCGTTAGCTTTGCACTCCGCGATAAATAGTAGCCGAAAGAGAGAGAGAGAGAGAGAGAGAGAGAAAGGGGATGCACGGAGAATTGTGACATGACGTACGATAGGTTGCACGGGAGTTGAGCGCGCGCGATATTATGCGATTCGTGTGGATGTATGCGTGTATATCCGGTCGGCTGGCTGATGCTGGGGAGACGAATTAATTGTTGAAGCGCGTGCGCAAGACAAAAGGAACGCGTATATATATATATAGATACTTTGTTTCGCCGAATCAATTGATCCGACATGCTGTGCTGCTTTAGGGCAATGGGGTTCCCATTGATTTGCTAATGAGAATTTTTTTTAATTACGGTTTTGTTGATTTAGCGGTCAATAATGATTCAGTTATCGTGGGTCTGAAGTTTGCAACATTGGGACGCAACGAAATAATTTCTCACAAATAAATAAAACAGCTAAAAATTTTCACGATACAGTGATATCTTTATTTTGATGTTGGGTTATGCTATAAAACGCTAAACACATGAGAAAATTCTAAATCTAACATATAAAAATAAAAATAAAAAAATTTTCTAACGTTTCGTTGCACTCCAACGATGCAAATTTCAAACGCATCAATTATCTATTTATTAAAATGAACTGGAGAATGTTGGAGTAAACGTCGATGTAAAGTTTTACGTAATTGTTTTGTATGGTTATACGGTTACCAACTAACTGATAAAAATGTTTCATCTGTGTAGCAATATTTTCTTGGATTGTATTTTTAATGTTGAATAGATGAGAAATGATTGCCGATTAGTTAGTAACGGTAACCAGTTTTTTTCAGGTGTTGATTAATAAGAAAATACGATATAGTATTTATTTTTATTTTATTAATGAAAAACCGTGTAACAAGTCTTTGTTGTGCGTGTTTCGAAAAAGAATTGCAGCATCGTCTACTCGACGATTTGTATAAATATTTTCAGTGATTAAAGTAATAGAAAATCGTCTATATCTGTTAGTATAACATCTTTTAAAAAGACTAATTTTTATACTCATGTTGCGTACCTATACGCATACAATTTTGCAGCTCTACTGATGCTGTCCATATAATATATACGCCCGAGGATACCATTATTTATACAGGTTCAATTCAATTTATGACATTCAACCAATATTGATATTTGATAGTAATTGCAGTAATAGTGCGTTCTCATACACGCATATACGCACACCCACATCCACATATAGTTCATATTTGTGTGTGCGTGCGCGCGCACACTTTGGATTATTCATTCATTCCATTGCTTTTCTCTCTCTCTCTCTCTCTCTAGTTCTCTCTCTCTCCCTTGCCAATATATCTCTGGGAAACCAAATCAAAATACTTGTTTATTTTATAACTTTGCCAATCGCGTGCGCTCCCCTCGTGGCATTCACCGTGTAATGTTATATATAGCTACGTTGTAAGTCCTTTAATGCACGCGTGCGCGCATTCGGCTCAACCTCTCCTCCTCCCCGCCCCCCTCCATCCTCTCCGCGAACACGCAAACGTATTTCCCGATGTGGTGTTTGCGCGCTTACCGAAGCGTCTAAAACAAATGAAACCGGGACATGAAATCTCTAATTTTGCGAAATGACCGGTTATTACCCGCCGCGTGTTTGCTGTTTATGTCTATATTCATTACAATCGTGATGGGCGGTGAAAAGGGGCAGTGAAGGGGGGGGAGGGCTTTTTGCGAATTTTCGTAATCACGAGTCAACACGGACATTAATAGAGAGATTTATTATTATTGAAGAGATATGAATATCAAGTTTGGCTTTGACGATCGGCCGCATAACTGCGCGCGCTATGACATGATTTTCCGAATGAACCATACCTTTGCAGTTGGAAATTAAAAATACTTTTTGCTCGGTAATAGAGCGAGTATAATACAGAGTAATGTGATATGGATATTTATTCAATTAATTGAGATATGTATGGATTCATCATGAATAAAATGAGCAGTGTAGATGTAATATTTTTACTGTAGTTATCTAGATCAATAATTTATTGAAATCTTATGAAAACAGTAAATTGCGTCTACTTAGATACTGAATTTATTATAGATTTTTAACAAAAATTTTTAAATTTTATGCATATGCGAATTTTCATTTTATTACAGTACTAACCCCTATTTAAATTTCAATAACAAATAACATTTTTTTGATTGATAGAAATGAGTAACAGTTCAAAGAACTTTTTGATGTTCATTTTTCAAATATAACACCAACTTTATCAGTTATACATTTTTAAAAGAATTTTCTATTCAATTCCACATAACGCTCTATTGCAACAACTCGCACGTATTACAATTATAACTTTCACATACACACGCATTCGTCATACTTGAAAAACTCAAAGCGCGCAGCAAACAAAAATCCAAAACTGACCACCACCACCACCTCCTCCCCCTCGTTCCCCGAAAATCCCCATCAGCTCGAAAATAAACGCTCGAAATCACGTCTCCTCGTCTCGCGTCGCACGACGCGATCATCATCGTCCCAAAACCTCCATAGTTATATATACATATACACGTGTGTAGTCTATGTGAGCGGATATAACATCTATGTGGTAGGCGCTGCCGAGCGAACTCGTGCAACGTGCCACGATCCAATTGTGCTAATATGCGATAGCCCGACGTCCTCCCCCTCCCGTCGTCGGATTAACGGACGCCGCGTTCTACGCGATGCGGCGCTATACACAGAGCAGGCCGCACAGGGTGAGAAATGGGTCGTCTCGGTCTTACGTGCGTGCACCCCCATCCAACATATATACCTCTGTATACGTCTACGTATACATATATATATATATATATGTATATATATATGGTGTAGAGTGTATACGCGAACGCCTGCGAGCGCGCGGTTTAGTCCTGAGGCTGTATCGGGGTGAGAGAGAGAGAGAGGGAGAGAGAGAGAGAGATTCGCATGGATTCCGAGGCTCGTTCGGCTCGCGGACTATATATCTGCAGATGTGTGAATGTCGAATGGCGAGGTGTACAGTATATACCGTCACTGCGTCTGGTTGTAAACAATTATGGCGCCTCGAAGGTGTGGCTATATACCTGCTATAGTATAACAGCTGAAATGGAATTTCTACGGATGGGACGTTATGGTTTTATTGGAAAGTTGTGTCTACCAACGCCTTGAGGTATGTGTTGATGTTCTCGAGAGATTGATTTGTAGTTTTTAATTGGAAAGAACCGAATGATAATACGGTTAGACTGCAGTTTGAAGTTTTATCTGGATAAGCCATTGCTTATGGTTTGCATCGTTGAAGAAAAAAAAATTATAATTTGTAAATTGAAAAAATAATAATCTTTGAAAGTAAAATAATGAGAATGTAGCTCATAAATAGATGATTTTCAACGCATTTTTCCCAACAGTGTTTTGTAAATATTGTCTTATCTCGAATATTTTCCATGGAATTTTCAAGATTTATATAAAAATTAAAAATTCCAGAAATTTTATTTACCTAGAATAAGGCTTGGTATTTATTAAATATCCAATATTAGAATAAAATTCCACTACTTTATATGAAATTTTGAATAAAAATATATGTGTACGAAAATATGCAAAAATTATGCACAAAATCAGCTGCATACATTTTCCAATACGTAAACTCTATATTATTACCATTTATTATACTTTCCACCACTATATTGAAAATACACACACACGACGTATCCCCTTTGGAATCCAAAAAACCCCTCTGATTTTATCGAACGAATCAATCTCCAATCCAGAGAGCGAACTCATAGCCACGTAATTTACCGTCCAGGTGCTGGTAACTGTCTCTTCCCTTCGATCGCGCACCCCATTTCCTCCAACGCCTCAAAAAGACGCGTCCGCAACAAAAAAGCAAATCGCGCTCGCGAGCGTGTGTCTCTCTGTCCCCTAAAAACAATTCCGTCCGGCTATTATGCTGATCGCTCGCGATTAAACTACACGCACGACACATCGCGTCGTCACGCGGCTCGTCGTCGTATTCATCTTAATCTCCTCATTGTCTCTCCATATAGGCGCGCGCGCGCACGAACGGCCACTTAATGGATACGTATGGACGGCAATAATGCGAGACATATAAAGGCAGCTCGCTATAAAGAAAGGAAATAAGAGTATACACATATATATACGCTCGCGTACACCCGAGAGAAAGAGAGAGAGAGAGAGAGAGAGAGAAAGCGATGCCGATAAAAGATAGCCGTTGTCACGAACAGCGTGTTTCTGTAATAGTCTCTGTTTATCTGGATCTAGGTGGCGGGCGACGCGACGTAGATAACAAGAGGAGCGAAGGGGGAGGGGGACGCGCGCACAGGCAGACGAGCATTTTGCGCGCGCTGGGTTGTGTTTAATGGATAGTTAAGTACAGGTTTCCGCGACGGATATCCCGCGCGTATATACGTTATATGTATGTGTATATATATATACGTGTGTGTCTGCTGCCGTTAGTGTGTATATATATATATATACATTCGGCTGGGAGAAAAAAACACGACGACGAGAGGGAGAGGAAAAAAGGGGGAGAAAGAGGCGTACGCGGAGCGAAAGGAAAATAAGCTCGCGCGTGGGCTCGACATAGAAAGGCATGAGTCGAGGGAGAGAGAAAGAGAGCAAGGAAAATATGCGCGTGTGGGAAAGAGAGAGAGAAAATAGGCATGCGCGAGCGCGCGTGAGCGAGAGACAGAGGGAATACTGAATAGTTTGTGAATTCGCAATACGTGATTTCGTATTTACGTAAAAATTATGTTTCTGGGTTGCTCGCGCGTGCTGCGCAGTTTTCTGGCAGGCATTTTTCAATCCGAGATAGCAGATCTCGGGTTGTGTCCGGGTATATACCAGAGAGGTGGTGGTTGCGGAATTTTTTAACGTTTTGGTATTTTAAAGGGACGTGTGTGCAAAAACACACACACACATGTGTGTGTAACTTTGTTGGCTCTCACGTAAATTATTATACACTGCGCAACGCACGATTTTACGTACTTACATTTATTTGCATAATGTGATTCGGACATTTTTTTATATATACAAATATACGTTTCATTATGTACTAAAATTATTTACTTACAACGTTTCATACGTACGTTTTTCTCATTTTCTTTTTTTAATATACATATAGGCAGCTTATAATTTTTCCTTTTTACTCGAAATAAAAAAAAGAAAGAATTTTAAAACTAGGTCAACAAAGAGGACTGTCGCGGGAGTAAAACGAGAAACTTGCACGCGTAAACCGTCGCTCTCGAGGCGACTGGTTTATATAGACTGGTGTAAAATGCTGAAAAAATGTTCTAGAAAGTCAAAATAAAAAAAAAGACGTGCCGAGAAAAGAGACAAGAAGAATACTAAACAAAAGAGAGAAATACAGAGAAGACCACGAGGAAGCGTGCAGTGGACAGTATACACACATATATATAGGGAGCAACAGAGGAACCACCTGCAGCAAAGGACGCGCGTGTGCGCATGCAAAAGGAAGGGTGAGAAAGAGAGAGAGAGGAGCAATTACACACGGATACACGCGCGCACCGCATGATGCGACTGCAGAATGTATGTATGTGTAGGTATATACACATACATATACACCAGTACAAGCGCGAGAGATAACACTATGCGCGACCGCAACAGCAGCCCTGCCCTTTTCAAGCATTCACGGGGAATATATACCACCGTCGTGTACTCGTGTGTGCGTGTATGTGTGTGTGTGTGTATCGTTGCTAGTTCCCTCTCTCTCCCTCTCTCTCTCTCTGCTCGCTCTTTCATTTCCTCCCTATACCTCATATAACCTCGCACGCACGCCCGTAGTCCACTTTACGTCGGTACGTCTTTGGATTACACTACCGAGATATAAGGCCCTTATAGCTCTGCTGCCATTTTATACGCGAGGTATCCGTATATATACACGCACACACACACACGAGCGTCACTTTTTCCGAAGGTCGAGAAGCATAAGAGAGAAAGGACCTTTCGATTTCCGCGAGCGAGTGCGCGCGTGCACGCCGGAGGGAGAGATGAATGGACGCGCCGCGGAATTTTTGACGAGGACGACGAGAGAAAGCGGTAAAAGGGAATTTTATGACCTTATAACCTTATTTTAGCAGAGAGTTGTGCCACCGAGAGAGAGAGAGAGAGAGAGAGAGAGGAAGGGGATATACCTGTGCCGCTGATAGCGTGGCCGAGCATCGTGAAAGATTGAAACTTCCATATGGATATTGTACGAGGGAGGAGGATTTTTTTTTCTTCAGCGTTTGGTATATAGTGACTGCAAAGGTTGGGAATGATAGGATGGGTGCGAGATTTTTTTCTAGCGGGATTGTTGGAACTGAGGTATTGAGAAGAAAGCGTAAGTTGGGGGGTGTGTGGTTCAAGGGAGATCTTTGGTGTTTGTGCGCGGTGCATTTTAATGATGATCTGATGAGAAAAGTTCACATTTTTTTGGGCTTTATAAATTATCCAAGCCAGAAAAATTATAAAAAGTGATCTATCTACAGTTGGACTGATAACTTAAAAAATTTTCGTTCTTATATTTAAATTTGGTAGATGTTAATATTATAGAGTGGTTTGATTTTTCAAGTAAAAGCTGTAATCATCCTTATCTTTAATATTTATTAATATCGTCAAAATGAATAAGTAAATTAGAAGGTAAATAAAAATTTACAATATTTATCATCACGTGATCGTAATACACCAAAATGATTGTTTATTCATAATTCCATTATACCATTACAAAATCAGCAACATTCGCTGAATAAACCGATAAAATACATTTTGACACTGACCTATTTGCCATTAAGCTTCTCGTCCGACTGTACCGTTCTTTTTTCACTTTCAGTACACGTACACACACACACGCCTACATATTCACCTCCCTTTCCACTGGCAAGTTTATAATAACACGTCCACCCACAACTCTCCTGGCACAGTAAAGTGGCAAATTTCGTTTTCAAAAATTCATGTTTTCTCCGTTTTTTTTTAAATTCATACCCGTTCTCACGAGCGCATGATAAGAAAGCCACAGTTGCATTTTCAGAGTCAAAAGTGTACGCCTCGACGCCGCCTGTGGCTATACGTATACACCTGTATATCGTCGTTTACATTTTTTTTAACCAAGCGCTATATGTACGTACCGTACCACTGACTAATAAAGTACAGCTAGGTCGAAGCAACCTTTTTCTTTTTTTCTTACGTTTCACACCGGAATAAAATAAAATTTAAATGCTCATTTTTTGCGCCGGATTCGCTCGAGAAATGTTTAGAGTTTGATTATCTCAACAAAACGTATTTACTCGCCGTATAAAAGCTATATTATTCGCAAGCATTTTTATATATTTCTTGTTTACGCAATATGTCTTTCTGGGAAACAGAAACAAAAATACCTCGTTATTTATTTTAAATATTACGGTAATATGAGATTTGTTTGAGTGCATTTGAATTTATATATAAATCATTTTGTGAATAGAATCTTCATCCAGCAAACATAGCAAAAATGTTATATATTCCTAGTATTGAACAACGTTTATTCGCAGATGAAAAATATTTATTAAACCAGTTGTACGGCCTCGTCGATAAAATTCCACGAAACTCCAATTAACTTTTGTCTGCCATATATGTGATTCTTTTTTTTTCAAACAATTTACCTCCTATTAAAAAATATCCAGAGATGTGACCAAGAGCGTCATCCCTGTAAAGCTCCCATGGTCCTAACCTAGATACGACGGAGAAAACTTATAACGAATCCCTCCCCTTCTGTGCCTAAGTAGCATAATAAATTTTCCTCTCCCTTCCTACTCCTATTCTTTCGGGTGCTATATCGTGACTATGCCCCTCCCCCCCTTCTCTCTCCTCGCGTCCTTCCTTTTTCCATCATCGTAATACGTATTAAGGCGCGCTGTTTTTCGCATTTACTTAGCTTCTCTCACTCTTTCTCTCTCCTACACATATCCTTCTCACTCCTCACTCTCTCTCTCTCTCTCTCTCTCTCTTTCTCTCACCTCGGGTGAAATTTCATTTCGCGCCAGAAAGGAGAAGGCAGGGCGCCACGCCGGCGTTAACGAATTTCTTCATCTCGGCCCCGAGGGCCGTCGTCGTGCGGAATTTCTTATCCACCCCTCCCCCTTCCCCCACTTCTTTTTTTTCGCGACGCCAAGCCAAGCGGAGTAGAAACGTTCGCTAATAGTCCCGACGCCCTCCTGTGTATACCTCAAGGCGTCATTTCGCATTAATACGCCACGTACAGCAGCCTGCTCTCTCTCTCTCTCTATCTGTGTGTATATGTATATATACGTATATGCGCGCGCGATTCGAATTTCGAGAACGTGTCAAATTATTCTCGCGTCGGCAATTTGCGGCTTGACGCCGCGGGTACGTCTATTTCCCGTCTCGCAAACGCGCGTCGGTGCCTGCCTGCGCGCGCCTGCGATGCAAAAGCGAACGGCGCGCCCGAAGCGTGTGTACGTATATAAGTATATACAAGCAATTTGGCCCTCGTCTTCATTTACGCGAGAGAGCGAGATTGGTGTGGGTAAATGTGTGTGTGTACGTGTGTGTGTATATAAGTATATTGGAAGCAGTATAAAATTTCTTATGCATTTGCTCAGCTTTTGAATAGCTGACAGTCTTGGGTGAGATTTCGTTTTCGTACGTTTTTTTTTTTTCTTCAGAGCTTTTACTTATGAATAGAGATGGAAGGAAGGTGATTGAAAATTTTCTAGAGAGGTAGTTTCGGTCAAATTCTAAAGCCGCTTCATTGAAGTGATTTTTCGCAGAGTCCTTCATCGAGCATATAACCCATCGGAGAAATTAATCATTAGCTTTTCAATCCGGTTAACGAAGTGCAGTTTGATTTTGTGTTGCTTTTTTGTATTTCCAATAATTTTAATTTAGAGTGCGTAAATGACGGTGACACTTGTTAATTAATAATAATCGGTAACCTGTTAATAATCATTTCTTTTTATTACATTGCAAAACTTCATTAAATTTAATAAATGGAGAACTTTATTCAGAACTTTATTTAAAATTTGATTGAAACGCAGTTATTTACAACGTTATTGAAATTGAATAGAAAATAAAAACGATTATGTTACTTTTATTAAGTATTTGCACAATCACAATCTAAAACATCAATGGACTATAGGGACAAAGCTATACATCAGCGTCCTTCTTAGAATTTAATATAAAAACCATTTACACACTGCTCCGATATTTATTGTAATCAACTTAACGCACACATATATACCAGATCTCTCGAAAAATCCTATCCTATTGATCCGGAAAATCGTCGGTCCAAAAATCAAGCAAATCATTCAGTCTCATTTGACCCCATACCGGAACATAAATTTTCCACCCTCCTTTCCGATATAAATTTCGAATTCTTCAAAATTCCCCCGTCGGGAAGAAGAATATACCGCTGCTGTGCGCTCGAGGGACTGAAGAACAAGAGGAGCACAAGCGAGAGCCAAAAGTATAGAGGGCGGGAGAGAGAGAGAGAGAAAGAGAGAAAAAATAGCCTGCCATCCTATCTGCCGTGGAATCTCCCGCAGACTGCGCGCGTAAAGAATGGGACCACGAATTTCTCCCTCTCTCTCTCTCTTTCTCACTCGCTTTCGCCTGAAAGTCTCAACGCCCGTGTTTGTCGACGGTGTGGAAAAGACGCGACCGAAATGGAGATAATCGAAGGGCGCGTGCGCGGGGTGTAGATATATTTATGTGTGTGTGTATGAGTGTGTGTACGTGTGTGAGCGAGAGGGAAAGAGAAAGAGAGCACACGAAACGAGGCTCGTAAAAACCTTGATCCCCTTATCGCTAACGGCCTTACTTCCGCGTGTGGATTACCGGTAGCGCAAAATCCCGAAGCGATATCAATAACGCGTGCGCGAGCTTCTGTGTATATAGCCCGAACAACCCTATATATATATACGGTAGGACTCGGGAGGTTAAAGAACTGGGATGCGCGCCTGAAACTGCGCCACGCACCAGTCCTGTAATATACGTGTGTGTGTATGTGCGTTTCCGTGCAGCACGTTTGCAATATGCGCCCGCTTTTCTCCAAGTCTCGTTCCTTGCGTTACGGGTATGCATATCCGCATGTTTACTATACTCGCTGCTCTAAAGCTGCGCTTTTGTGGAAGAGAGCTGAGCTGCACTGGGCGCAGGGTAGCTAGATATATGTTCGCAGTATTTGATTGGTCTGCCTATACGGTTATTTTTATCACTTTGATCGTAATGTCAGCGCGAACACGTCTTTTCTCAAACATCGAGTGAACTCTTTTCCAATTGACGTTGATCGATGACTTTTTAATGGTGTAGACGCGGTAATTCGTATATATGTGCAATATAGTTTCGTATGTGTATATATATAAAGTGGTTATATTTATATTTGTTCGAATTATTAAACAGTATCAATTTGAAATAATCTCAAGAAAGATAAATCAAATTGTGTTACCGTTATTCTTTATTTTTTTTCGTGACATACTAAACAGCATTTACGTTTGTTGAAGTATATTAGTTAAAGCTCGTTCACAACAATTCGGCTGTTTAGATTTTATACTGTTTAATAAAAGCTCATTATAAATGCTGCTTAATTTCTCGTTAAGCTCAAAGGCGTCGCCTCTTAGGAAACACGCGCTAATCTCACTCCAATAACTTGTTCTTTGCAAAATTAAGCCCCTTGCTGAGCTCGCGTGAAAGTAAGAAGAAGAAGCTCACGCGCGCGCGCGCACATGCGTGTCTCTTCTATTATAGGCGGAAATTAAGACGAGGCGAGCGAATGTGCCGTATAACGCGGATGTGCTTCTCACTCAGTCGAGGTGTGCGACGCTCGCCGTGGGAGTTTTCGTTTTCTACTTGAGTTACAGTTATGGTTACGTCGTGAGGTTGGCTGTACTCTGCAGCGTTATCTCGACTGTATTCGTAATTGTGACGTCGTTCAACGACACTGATTCCGAGAGATTTGTCGGAATGTAGCACCGTGCGTTACTTCTTTTTAAGATGTATAATGTGGACAGTGATCAGTGGAAGCTGATGATCAAGTTCATTGCGAGAAATGTAGGAATAAATGCATTTGTTCGTTTTAGACATTTATATCGATCCTATGGCCCTTGTGTGCAAAAGCCGAGTGTACATACTTGTTGCACGATGTACCATTTTTATTTTATGAGTTGTATTTTTCATTAAAAATGGTCAATTCTGCGTATTATACACTTTTAGTACTTTATTTATCTATGATTCACTTCTATATCCACAAGTTTCTTACTTTTGCGTTTGTATAATTCAAGCAAACACCGTGCTTTATCTTTTTAGTAATCGTATTCGAATAACTGAAAGCGCTCTAATCCTCAATTCGGCAATACTTATAAATTGTAAATTTATGAATTTTTAGTAATGGTTGAATGACTTTTTTATCCATCTTCTTTCTTAGTTTAAAAAAAATTGATGATTCTTTTAAATTTGTTTTAAAAAAACCTACGAATCAGCGTAAACAAAAGATAACATCGCTTTATATCATTCCTTTGTATCATTGCTTGATTACATCTGAAAATGTATTTCTAATGATCGCTTTAATTAGAGGTACGACGAAAAAATTCGGCAAACAAAGGGTTGAGTCGTTTATCGTTATCGATCGATTATATCTTGGGACATTATGTATATATACTACGCGATTAATGTTCTTTTTGTAGTTTTAGAACATTTTAATCACTTTCATTTCTGCTCAGAGTGATACATGACTCATAATTCTTCTTATCACGAGGGTGAAAGAGAGTAAGAGACAGAGGAAGGGAAACAAAGAGAGGAAGAGAAAGAGAACAGGACCAAGCGACGCGTTGCTGCCACTGCAGATCGATACTCGACTTACGCCGTATACGCGCTCTCTCGGTGCAGTACGCGCTCGGGCTTTGTCCTATAGGTACGTATACGCGCTCGCGCGTCGTATCTTTATCCCGGACGTTGGACTGCCGAAATTGCACTTTCACCTGACTCCGTTTTACGATTTTTGCTGGGTAACGAGGGCTCACGTAGAGAAAGGTGGAGGTTTACTGCGACGACTATGTTTTTGAAATCGCGGAATATTGCTTATCTCGGTTCGTTGGGGGGGGGGGGGGTTGATCTGAGCAATCTGATGTTCGGACAATTACGGTAACACTGAAACATGACGTTTTTATCTAAACAGAATAGTATTCTTCATTATTTGTTAATTTTTTTTATATAAATTTTCATTTATTTTTCAATATAATTGACCAAAGCGATTAATCATTTCAAATACACAGGTTGTTAAAGTGTTTTTTTAGTAATTATACATGTTTGCAGAGTTCAAGCATGAACAAACACGAGATCACATTACGATGTGTAATCTAAGAATTAAAAAATGTTAATTATAGCGATAAGCGCCTGTGGTGCGATTATCCCCAAGTGGAACATACAATATTATTTACTGTAGTTTCCAGCGCAG
>JAWWEQ010000045.1:30795725-30808225 GCA_035583055.1 Torymus tubicola | reverse complement strand
GAAGGGAGAAGAAACGGTAGCGAATCCGAGACACGGTGGCTGCGTTGCTGGCCCTCGTCCAATTTTGGGCGTTTCGCGAGGAGACCGAGTTGCTCTCTCTCTCTCTCTCTCTCCTTCTCACTCTTTCGCAGCTTTTTCCCTCTTCCTCTCCCTCTTTCTCTTTCTAGCTGTTTCGCCCGCCGCCACGTGATATATAGAGCTCTATTGGGGTCACGAAAAGGAGTTATGCGCTAAGTAAAACGCCGGGTTTTCGGCCCTCGTGGACCTCGCTCTTTCTCTCTGCCCTACTAAAGGGGATGTCTGCACTCGCTTTCTCTCGCTCCTATACTCCTTGTTTTTCTCTCCCGTTCTCATCCTCAGCTGGTGTCGTTTTGATTTCTTTTTCCCCTCCTCTGTGTGCCCGCGTGCTTTCTCTCTTTTTCTTTATCCCCTCCTTTCCTTGCAAGTGTACGCTCGTGTGCTTTCATTCCCCGTTGGTTGTGGCTGGTTCATTCCTATCCCCCTTCGTACTTCGGGCTACCTAATGAGAAACGACTCGCGACTTTGGTCCACCTATAATGATTTCGAGATTTCGTGGATTATTATACACACCTCGTGCGGTTTATGGTTTTTGCCTTATATAAGCGTCCTGAGTTATTGGATTCGTTTTTTTGGCGCTTCTATATAAGCTTTCGGTAAGGAATGTAGCGGTATTTTTCAGTCAATTAAAAACTTCATCATATATACGTCTGACTAACCCTAGCCAACACTACTTACTCTGAAAGTTCTACTTATACATAATTGTTAATTTCAATGTATTTTTTCTCGACTAATTTACTACAATTATAAATTTATATGTTGTACCAAATAAGATGTCCGTTTTCATTGCTATCTAAATACATCGACCACCCTTTGATCGTCAACTTCAACCCTGTATACTTTCATTTTATGCCACATCGAGAATTTTTCAAGCAAAGCATAAAAAAAATGCACAAAAAAATGAGACAGATGGAGACATGGAACAAGACAGAGAAGAGAAGGAGGAGAAGAGGGATAAGCAGTGAACCTCTACGTTCCAGCACGATATATTCTTCCGGTGAGCGCGTCCGCGTCCGCTCAGAGCGGCAATATTTATGCTGGTCGGCCACGACTGTTGCCTCCGTCTCTCTCTCTTTCTCGGTCCCTCATTGGAATTGCAAATGCCAGGGCGCAGGTATTTTGAAAACGAGTGCTTTCCGATAATAGGCCTGTTCGCTTCCACCGCAATGCAATCTGTCCATGCACGCGTGCGCGCATCCAAACTTTCTTTTCGTTTCTTATTTGTTTTCATCGAATGTGTGTATATCGCGTTTTTTTACGCACACATTTATCGAAATTCGTACGAACAGTCTAGTCTGAATTTTTGTCATAGTGTGTGTGTGAGAGAGAGAGAGTGAGGAAATGAACGAACGAGAGAGAAGCGGAGAGTTAGTTTAAAGAAAATATAGCTTGTTTTTTTACGATGCGTACGTTAAAAAAAAATATTTGTTCGCGTTAGAGACAACGGTCTTTTTGTTGTTTTTCCACTAACGTTGGAGTGGGGGGGGGGCTGAGCATCGCAACGCATAATTGTTTCATTTCGATGCGCGCTTGAATCCGGGTTTTGATAGAAATTTTTTTCTTGGGCTGACGGGCGAAACGAGGAAAAGGGGGAGGAGACAGGCGAGTCGATGGTTTCATAAAATTGAAATTAAAATATGCGAAACTTTATTTTATTTAAATATTTCGGGATTGATTCGGGAGTATCGATAAAACTGAAATCATCAGCGTCGAGCGCGAGCATGCGAGTGCGTTTTGTGAAATTAAATCGTCGGGATTCGCGAAGCTGCAAAATTCTCGCGTTTCTTTTAATTGAAAAAGCATTCTGTGGTTTCTTTCCGCACGCGCACAGCGTGAAAGTACAAATAATACCTGGCGCGTATCGCTTTTCAGCAAAATTCTTTTTCAATATAGACTTTCACAGTCCCAGAAGCCTTTTTATTTTATTTGTGTTACTCTAATTTTGTTGTTTTACTTTACCTTGACTGATAGTATTTTTATTACTAAAAAATGTAACATTATTGTAAATCTTTTTTGCTGTGAAGGCAAATAATAAAACATCTATCTATCTATCTCCCTCTTTCTCTCTCTTTCTATTGCAACGACATACGCACGCATACACACATACAACCGAATCGACCGCGTAAAAAATTCACACGCAATTCTACTGTGCGTGAGCGCGCGAAGTGTAACGAATAATTCGATACTTCTCCCCTTCTTTTACGCTGTGAGAATGAAGCAAAAAAATAACAGCGCCAAATATAGCATCCATTTTCCACTCCTTATATTATTTTGGATAGGAAAAATTCAATTGAAAATTAACATACAAGTGCTGCCTCTCGAGAAAACTGACGATAGTTGCAACGCCGAATTGACTTTCTGTTTTTTTCCTGGCGCGCGAAATTGAATACATCGGTGTGTGAAATCTTTCCAACAAAAACTCTCAGTCTTTGCTCTTTTGCCATCTTAACTCAATAATTCCGCATTAATTTTATTCTGTTATTTACTTATTATCGATGAGAAACACATAAGTGGTGAAAATAGAAAATAATAACGCTCTCGTTGCCTTATAGCTCTCTTCTTCTATAAGTGCGGGAAATCTTCCGTTTTCGGCGCGTCAACGGGACGCCCTGTGCCAATTTCACGGTGCCGCGACGCGTTCCATGCAAGAAGAGGACCAAAGGAAGAGCAGGTATCTATTATTCACATAGCGTCGACGTCGTCGTTGGGTGCGTAATTGTGAATACTTTTACCGCATCTGCGCCGTCGCTCAGTTGAGCAGTCGACAGCGAGTGTGGCGAGCGTCCAATGGCTGATCTATACTACGGACAAGTATATGAGTGTGTGTGTGTTGCCCGATGATGACTATTAGATATATCGCCTTATCTAAGATGTAAAGTGAGTACGACTCACTGGCAGCACTCCTTGCGCGCTCCAGTTCCGCAGTGAGTATCGCTGATTGACGATTCCTCGTCGGCGCTGTTTTTTTTGCGATAGAAAATGAAAGGGTAATGAGGGCGAATGAATATTGGACTTTTTTCGTACAGCGAAGAATTGTCTAAGAGTCACAGATAGAACTTGAAGTTGCAATTGTGCACAATTTTATTCTGACAAAATACTTTGTTCTGAGTTTACAAAATTTTTTCTTTTTTTACAAAATAAAATAACATTGTTTGTATCCTTAAAAACGAATCTAGAATTATTCCTCTTAATTTTTTTTTTTTAAATCTATTTGTAAATTTTTAAATAGTTATAAAGAATTTGATTGCAAAAGGTTTCAAAATTCATTATTAACTTATTGTCTAAAAAAAATGTATAGAAAAAATGCTTTTAATTTATTGTTTATTAAAAGGTGATTTATGAAATTAATAAAAAAAGTAAATGTACATAATGTTTGGACGATCAAGAAATCCAGAAATTTGTAAAAGTTGAACAAATAAAACGCTCAGTCTTATGAGTTTAAACAACCATAGTCCCGACATTATTCAAACATCTATATTATACATGATCATATATGGATTTTGTCTCTATATAAACATATATACTTGTATATTAGCAAATATATTCATATATGAATATATAGACATATATGAATGAATCTGTATACATTCATGTACGTCCATGTACGGTCATATACGGTTTTACATATTTGTATATGATGATATATGTTCACATATAGACGTATGAAGATGACTTACAAAAGTATTATATATATCCATATATGATCATATAGAGTCATGTATGTATATACTTGCTTATATTGGGATTGGTGGTCGGCGAAAAACATGTCCGCCAAGAGTATGTTCAAATACATTGCCAGCTTAGGGAACTCATGTGTTTTTTCAATCTTACTAGCAAGAATGCGCGCTTCGCGCGCTCTTTTTTAGTATAACAATGTATCACAATGATTATTGCAATATTAAATTGCATTTATTTTTTTTTTAATATTCTGAGATTTATAAAATTTTATACAGAAACGGTTATTATATTTATTATCTTATTATTTGCAATAAAGACAAATTTTGAGGTTAGGGTTCCACTAAAATACAATTTTCGCAGCTTTCTATTATGTAAAAACAGATTCCAACAAAAAATATACTTTTAATTTCTATTTTTCTAGTTTAATTGTTAAACGATTTAAATTCTCGCGGTTTTTTTCGGACCAACTAGATAAAATCTTAAGCGGCGAACTAAATTCAGCATCGACCAATCACGAGCTTATAATCTATCAGACTCGACCAACCCCAAACGTTTTATTTTGGCTTCAACTTTCCTTCATCACTTTTTTAAAGAGAGATTCGAAATTGAACAACAATATGAAAAATTTTGAAAGTGAAATTTAATTCAGTTTATTAATTGGCATACTTTTTATTACATTTTCGTAATAAATAATAATTCGTGATAATAATCGAAAAAATTTTCGATTTTTAAATTTTGATCTCGACATTCGGATTCTAGTGGTCAAAATCTATAAGAAACACCTGTTTTTACCCGGGGACATATTATTGCATTCGGGACGGTAACCAACTCCTAGACTTCATATTATATATCCTACTACTCGATATACTATTCCTACTATGCAGATCGCAACCAAACTGCAGAATTACCCATAAAGCTCGCTCATTCGACGAGCCGTTCGTCCTCGCCAAGATTTGCTCCAGCTCTCCATGCCTGTCATCCTTTGCAGCAAAGTCGAGGACACGATGCTCTACTCGAGCAATCATGTAAATTGGAGCGCAACGAAAGATGGATTCGTCAATGCACTCGTTAATGGATTGCGTTAATTACGCGTTGTGTACGCTCGCGCAGGCGTGCACGACGCTGTGTGCGCAATTTCGAAGCGTGCGCACGTTTCTCGAATTATGCGCCTCGTTCATTACTCCGCCTCATTATCAAACCGCCGGCGTTGTCCTGTATATAGAGATGTATGTGTGGGTACGTATGTATGTGTATTATATATAAAATCGAATCGGTCTCTCTTCGAATGACGCAGATTGAATTCAGTGAGTCGTGAGGGACTCGATATATGGAATAGAATTAATGTAAGTGCTCTTCGCAAATGAAGTTCGATTTCTTGTTTCGAGTCGTAGTGAAATAAGTTGGATATTATAAAAAATCTTCTAGTTTGCGGTTCTATGAGCGTATCGTCATTTTAATATGATGTGTAATGAAATTGACAAAAGTATTTAAACCCATCAAATATCAAGTTACATACAACGACGTTTACCTTATGTAAAATTTTTTACAAAGAAAATATAGAATGATATACGATATGTGTACGGAATAGAAGCTGACATCTAAGTAAGATAGGATTTTTTAAAATTTAATGTAAAAATGTAAATGAAATCTTATATATTATCAAGTTATTATTTGTATTAATTACCCAATTTCTAATAAAAAAGATGTACTTGTGTTATTGAGACTATGTCGTTTCTTATAACTTAATTCGCTTTTTTAATTGTGGAGAACCATCAAGTTCTTCATTTCAACAATTATGTTTATACGAATTAATAATGTAATGAAGCGAATGGTTCTGCTATCTAGATTTTATAAAAAAATTAACTTAACAGTTTCTTAAAACGTATTGTCGCCATTTCGACTTCTCTGTTGAATGTTCTCATCGGGAAAAATAATATTAAACTTATTAATATAAGGTGTGTACTATGTTAAAAACAATATTGTTTAACTGGTGTTGTCATTAAAATCTTTAATCATTATATTTATACAAGTAATAAAACAACTTCAACAAGATCTACTCGTCTGGTGGAACCTGTTTGAAATGAATTTCAAGTTTTTATCTTTTCGAGGAGGATGCCGTGTTTCTACCTTTTCAAAACGGATATCCACATGGTACTTTTCAAGAGGGATTTTAAACTAAGACTTTATTTTTATTAATCCGATAAATAATGAAGAATAAAATCCATTGATTCTTTAATAAACTTTTACGAAAAAGTAATAGTTTTTAATAAGTCATTTAATATTTAATGTTCTTATATAGTTATGTTACAGAAAGATGTGAATAATTTAAGAAATAGGTTTCTTAAATTATTCTATGGAAAAATTCCAGATGCTCGTTCAGCCTTAACCTTTTTCCACTAACAATTTTCACTTATGTCTAATAACTCTGAGCTAAAAATAAAGTGCAAATTACAGCGCCGTTGTTGTCGCCTCAGCACAGTGACTGGTCTCTTTAAATGGAAATCAATGCCTCTGGTGATTAGCCGTCACTATATAAAATACGTATACATGTTTGAATATATTTTACGCTAACGTCTACATTACTGTTGCGATAAGTATAAATATAGAATAGTAACGATACGCGTTTACTATCGACAGAAATCGAACCGGTCTTATTGTTAGTGTAGTTGAATTTTTCGCACAACTCTAATGACTATTTAATTGTCTTAAGAACAGCGTTCTAAATTTCAACTATAACATCAACTATTGGGACAGTTATGTATACTACATAGTATCTTCCTTACGTCGAACGTGCACGGTAGCTATGTTAGCCTGATACTGTATACACTTTTTCCCTGTCCACGAGCAAGTTCTATTCGTCTAGTGCGAGTGCGACGTCTCGTTTCCTCTTCTTTCGACGTCGCTGTATGTATACTGTTTTTCCTCTCCTTCCTTTTTTCGTCTCGCTGCTTCGTCTCTTTCTCCCTTTCCGTGTTTTCGTTGTCTCGAGTTTCCCCGAGTGGTCTTGGGCTATCGAGTCCGACAGGACGACAACGACGACGACGACGGGCAGCGGGACGCGCGATTTGGTCTTTTTGTTGATCGTTCGCCGCGTCCCGTTCCCTCTCTTTTTCCTTCGCTAGGAGTATTAACGTTAATCTCTTCCTCGGGGGATCGCGAGAAATTCGCCGTTTTCGTTCTTTCTTCTCTTTGGTTCTATTTTTTTTTCTACCGCAGACGCGCTGACCTAAGTTTGTCCGAAAGACTTATGGGCGATATATGAAATGGTCCGAACGAAAACTGTTTCTTTTATTAAGAAAAATAATATTCAGTGGGAAAATAGATATATTATAAACGTAGTAATAGAATACCTTATAGTATGCTGTTTACACACAGCTGAATGATATCTTTTTGTATTTATTAAACAAAAATGTTTAGTTTCATGCGAGCTGTTTATAATATGTTCACTTAGTAATCTGAATTTATATAAATATATGAAATAGTCAAGCTTTGGTGCATCCAAAACTTAATACATATATTTATACACATCAAATGTTCAGTGACAATCAATTTATAAATTCATTTTTCAATACCGTTTAGTTTCTGATAAAAAAAATGAGGATTTGAACTACAATAGTATGATCAATAATAAAAAAGAAATACGATTACAATATATAGAAATGAATAAAAGCGAACTAATTATCATATTTTATTTCTACTTATAAGTAAAACGTACGCTAAAGTCAATAAGTATTTACAATAAAACTATTTACTTCGCACACAACGCCGTAAAAAACCAGGCATCGTACACCTGCAAACATCACAGCGCACGAAAGCTATATAACCTTATACCTGCACCGGTAAGAACAGAAGTACATTGACACTGATTCCTCGATCTTCCGGCTCGCCGAACACTCTCTTCCCTTCCTCTTCAGCAAGTGATAAAACAAGCCACCCGTAGTAAGGTGTGCGTATATGTCTGCGTGCACCACTGCGGCAGGAACACAAGCCGTGCGTTTGCCCCTTCATCAGTCGCTGCCCCTCCAGAGGGGTAAATACCGACCAGTTTTAATTACGGGCCGCGCGTCTCTTCTTGCGCGTTTGTTATTTACCCAAGCCCGGTGAGCGCGAGTTTCTTAGCGCGACGCCAAGAGACACGGTTAAATAGGGGTCGCGAAACTCACGCTTCGCAAGAGAAAGCGGCCGCGCTCTTTCTTTATCTTAGCGGCACAGTGCGTTTTCTTATAATATGGGGGACAGAGAGGTAGGGTGAGAGAGAGAGAGAGTGGAGGGGGAGCAGCGGTGTCTTTATTAGCCGTCTAGGTGACGCGCTTTCTCTTTCCGACGGCCCGGCGTTTATTTCTCTTTGTTTAAGTGCCGGATGAGTGATTGTGAGAGATGCAGGTTCAGCATGCGGAGTGGGAGAGAGAAAGAGAAAATTCGAGATAGGGCGTCAGAAGGGTGGGTCCGGAATGAGAGTATTCGTTACTGTCGTCTCTTAACAGTCGTGATAATGAATTTTAAAAAAATGTTCTCGTATTTATTTTTTTTTTCATTTAAAACTTCCTGTGAGAAAAAAGCCCTTTCAACTACGTAAAATGTATCTTTGAACGATTAAAAAATAGAGATTTTTTAAAGTGTATATACTCTTGTTGCAACAAAACAGGAAATCGATGAAAAAAAACAACAACAACAACAACAAGAAATAAAACATTTTCAAACGCTTTCGAGATAAATCAAACTTTTCCTTTAGCTCTCGAAGAACTGCTTCAGCGAGCCAAGCGGCTAATATCAATAAATCACACTGGGCACAATTTAAGAGGCTGCGTAAATATTCCATAAATCTCTGGCTATTACATCCTCGCCCACTCCCTACCTTCTCCCCCTCTCTCTCTCTCTCTACCTCTCTCTCTCTCCATCCCGCGTACACGCATCAGCGTGGCGACAGTCGACATTTTTCAAAAATCCGCGCGCAAAATCTCGCGAGCATTTTTCTTTCCCGCGGGATATTTTTGTTGTTGTTGTTCACCCCCTGCGGTCCGCATGATTAATCGGCGCTTATTACAACAGTACGTTTCCTACTGCTGGCAACGTGTATTCGTGCACGCACTTTTTTTTTCTCTCAGTTGTGGACTATTAGGCACATTGCGTCCTTCTCTCCGCACGTTTCAGTTCACGTATAATTATTGCGTCTCGTTTTTCGCGCGCGAGCAGAGTATGTAGTTGCACACGCATGCACAGGTCCCGCGCTCGTCGACATATTGCGGGAGCGAGTTGTACACTTAATTTGCCATATACGGCGCACGACAGACGGCCGGGGAACGTATGAAGCGTAAAAGCGCGGTGTCTTTTTAATTGCGCATAGTCGGCGACATAAATTACGGTCATTATCCGCTAACGGCCGGCTATTAGGAAAGCCGAGACTGACGCTGCTCTGATACAGCCCGCACGTGCGAGCTAGTCCCGTGCGAGCAAACCTTCTATATACTCTTCTCTTTCTCGCTTCATCCTATTCACCCTCTCATTCCTCCCCCTCTGCCCCTTGTGTGCCTCCTCTCATCGTTCTGTCTCTGTCGTCGTTTTATCGTTCCGCGCGTTTTGCTTTTTTGCGTTCCACGCGTGCGTGCGTGACGCTTCGCGGATATAAAGTTGCATTGTGCCCTGGCTCGCTGTATAAATTGCGAGTTTTGTTTTTCCAGTGTTTCTCTCTCTCTTTTTTTAACCGGGACTGTTTTTTTTCGTTTACCTTGCGCCGAAGAAGAGCCGTTGAATAAAGATTGTTTTTCGACCTCGATTGACGGCTGGCGTGGCGAGAGTTCTTCAATTTAGAAATCAAATTTCCCGTCGGATAAACGAACCGGTGCCACGGCGTGAGGTATATATATATGTGTGTGTGTATGTGTTTTTTTTACTTCACTCGCGTATTTAGATGTGGCTATCCACAATTCACCATTGCTATCAGGTTGAATTTGATTTCGATAAAAGTACTACGATTGTTATTATTTATGAGACGGGAGTGAATAGAGGAAATAAATTCAAGAGTACGATGCAAAGGCAGAGCGTGTTGAAGTTGTGAGTCATCCGCAGACGGGAATGAAGTTTTCAAAGAATTGCCAAAATAGTTTTGCCAATTGCTTTGGAGATATTACTGAATGTTTTTGAATTTTTTGTAGGGGGTACATAAATATAATATAATATTTTATAAATAAGTGATTGAATGTTTACATAAAATAAAAACAATTAATTACATCGCCGTGTATTTTTCCAAAGAAAGTAGATCAATTGCTATTGACGATATTAGTTTAACTATTCTACATGGATCGTTATTAAAAGCTCCCAAATTTTTTTTATTGTTATATATTTTTACCCATAAATATCCGTACGAATATGTAAAATAACAAGCGGCAAAGAAGGGTACTTAATTTATCACTAATATTTCACAATGTAATAGCATTAAAAAGCTTTCCTTTATAATCAAATTTTTTCACCTCTTTCAAAAATTGACATTTTTTAATAAAATAATTTTTAGAAATTCTATAAACTTTATGAAATGTACAAAAATTGGTTTTTACTTGCCTAGTTATAAAAAAAGTGATTCACGTCAAATTAAACTACTGCAACACGAAACTGAGATCTCCAAGCCACGAACCAGTCAAAACCCCCAAAGCAATAACTGTTCCACTCCTTCCCCCATATCTCTCCTACGCCCGACGTTTTTAATTTCGCTTAATCGAACCGACCGATATTACTCAGCCTCTATTTCTTCGTCTCTTTCACACACATACACGCCGGTCTCGTCCATCCATCTCAGCATTCGCAACATATTCTCAGTCGAGCGGGGCTACCTCTGCTTCCTCCCCCGTTATCCGCGCGTAAACACCCTCCGGGGTACAAATACCCTGAGATGTCTGTCGACCTGTCACTTAGCACTCCGTGAAAATAATATTTCGCCATCGGTCTAAAGAGGGTGACAAGCATCCGCGCGTGCGTCTCGGCCGAGGGAAATGGGCGATCTTACGAAACCTTCTCTCTGCGCGTTCCTTTTTATCAAAGAGAGAGAGAGAGAGAGAGAGAGAGGAAGAGAGCTTCAGATGTGTATTTTGCCGCATACTTCGCGCGCGCGCGAGCCTCGGCGTCAGCCTGAATAATACATGTCCGCTGCAGACTTCCTCCGCTGAATTTTCTTCTTCCTTCGCGTTTTTCTCCTTCGGTCCCCCCCCCCCTCTGTATTCTTCCGCGAGCGCGTTTTCGCTGGACTCTCGTGTTGTTTCCATTCGGACAGTGGCGACGGTGCTTTTGTGTGAGAGTGGCGCGCGTGTGCATATGATGTGTATACATGCAAAGGTCGAGTTGGAAAGAGCGCGACTGTTGCTCTCGCCTGCTGTCGGGAAAGAAATTTGACAAGAGCTCCAGTGAAATATGCAGGGGCGCGCGTTGATGTCTTCTTCTTCTTGTATCTTTCCGTGTGGTAAGGATGAAGATACGAGGAAAGAAGGAGAAAAAAAGTAACGCAAATTTCGTCCTGATATTTAATAAATAAAGGATGGTGATGTTACGTTGCAGCTTGTTACTGCGGGTCGACATTTTTAACAATTATTATTGCTAAATTGTTAGTTCTTTTGATATAGATACTATATAGATGTTTTTCTAAAAGAAAAAATCTCTGGCAGAATTATTTGTCATAATTTTCAATAATTTTTCAGTTATTTTAGCTTTCTATTAAATGGAGACGTTTGGTGATAGTAAAAATTGAAGTTTTACTAAAAATATGTTCGAATTATACTTTGTGTCATATGAAGTTGACAATTAGTTTTGTACACATCTGTTTCAGTGTACCTGTGTACTGGAAGCTCAGGTTTTATGGAATTTTTTGTAATGAAAGAAAGCTGATTATGTTTTTTTTTATAACTCAGTTTCGATAAAAAATCCGTTTTTCAATTTATTATTGTATTTCGTTTTCTTGAGTTTTACTAAACAATTTCTTTGTTTTCAATAATTCTTTTTTTTTTTTTTAAATATTTATTATTAAAATTATGAGCCATAGAAATTTCAACTTATTATAAGACCCCAGAAAAATATTTAACAACGTTTTTTGGTTATGGCATGATACTTAGAATAAAAAAATCGATAACTGCTTTCAAATTTCTTGGAAAGTTAGAGTTTGGAATTGGGTGAGTTCATTAAGTAGAGAAACGATTCATAAATTTTAGTAGTATTTGAGACTAAGTTTTTTGATGATTAATTTCTAAAAAGCGGTTCTGTTGATGGACTATACATATGTGCAAATTTCACAAACGCTGCGAAAAACTTGGAAAAATGGACCCAAAATTTTTTTTCGATGACACCTTCCAAATTAAGTTTTTCTTGTTGGTTAGGGTGTCTAGAAAAGATATCTGTTGTTGAATAAAGTCCATCGAAGGGAATCATATTTAAATAATAATTAATTATTTAAATATGATTAAAAGTAGCTCTAGTTTAGTTCTAAATTATTCCACCAAAAATAACTTGATATGAAATTTGGAAAAAAGAAAATAAAACTAAAAAGTGAATACTTTCCAAATCTTTTTTCAGAATTAAAAAATGTTGAATCCTTCAAAAATTACGTGAGTTTGAAGTTGAGCTTGAAATACACAAATATTTACGGAAACGGTGTGAAAACGTCAACAATATTGTCCGAGCCATTGATCACGTGTATTTTAGGCTCAACTTCAAACTCACGTAACTTTTGAAGGATTCAACATTTTTTAATTCTGAAAAAAGATTTG
>JAWWEQ010000045.1:30780934-30795625 GCA_035583055.1 Torymus tubicola | reverse complement strand
AAGTGCCTATTTTATGGCCAAGTCTAAAATAAATAGTCAGTTATTGGGTAAAAAATGTTTTGGATTTCCACCAGGGATTCGGTAACCAATTTGTTGTTCAGTGAGGTGAATACCTCATTAGTTAAATATAGCGTGCAAATATTTGTAAATTTGGGAGGTATAATTTACTTACTTTGTTTGTAATAACAACTCGCAAACTGCTTGCAAGGATAATTAATTTTATTAGCTTATGAGAGGAATGCAGAAATTAGTGGGGAATGCTCGAGTAACGTCGCCGTAACTCATGCGCATTTCACGTGACTAGAACTTGTGTAATTGTTTAACCAAAAATAACTGCATTAGTAAACATATTCTCTAGAATTTTGCATTTGAATAGTTTCGATGCCGTATAATTTGTATACAGTACATCAAAATAAAATTAAATAGAAAATTAAAACTTTTTTCGTTTCCACCTACACAAACATGCAACGTGCATTGAAATTTCAGCAAACTTATATATAGTCTCAGATTTAATTTTACATTTACGTGGGGATTTCATAATTTATATTAAAACTTGAGTTGTTGAATGAAATTAAATAAATTTGAATCGCATGAAAATGTATAACGTATACCTACTCCACCAATTTTACGCTCTAAACTATAAAGCAGAGCTCGAATACGTCATAGTCAGTTTCCAGGAATTATTAAAGTATATACATTTGACTCGTGCCTTAAACGGAGAAAATTAATTTTTAATGTTACTGCAAATTAAATTTACTCGAACAGCTCTTGCTCTCTGCACAAAGACGCCTACGTACGTGCGATTTCTCTTTCTTCATAACAAAATCCTAATCCGTCATTTAATAAAGTACATCGTTCAACGCGAGCCATGCGTATTCTCTACCATCAAAGGTGAAGGGCAAATTAAATTCCAGAGAATTTCGCGTTCAGTCCAAATCACATTTCGACTCCTCGTCTCGCATCATCGACCAACCCTAGTACTGTACAACCCGCTTAGAGCTATACATATATATCGTATGTACCTATAGGCGCACTGCACACACACACAGCAGTCACCTGCGATATTCAAAGATCAGCTCACATACTCTCACTTGTCCCGGATCCTTAATCCCAGCTCAAATTTTCGCCGTTATCTAACGAGAATATATATCCCTGCGCTTGCTCGCGTATATAGCGGCCTCTATACAAGTACGACGTCCTCATACACATACACATATACATGGCGAGCCTCCCTCCCCGCATGCAGCGCATGGGAGAAGGAGCAAATAACGGCATAACTCGCTGACGAGATTATAATCAGGCAGCGCGGGGATTAAAGCCTTGTCGCTGAACTGTGACATAGGCAGAGTTTGCCACTGCCGCCGCGAGCTTTGGCGAAGGCTGTTGGAAAAGGGACGTGTATATGTATATATATATATATACATGCTTTCGTCGTCGTCGTCGTCATCGTCTCGTGGTCGTTGTCGTCGTCGTCGTCGGAGCTAATAGCGTGAACCCGTGGGTCCTTTGAGCAGCGTAAGCATATAGCCCCGCTCTCGAAAACATCCTTTTATTTAGCTTCCGTGCCACTTAGGCGCGCACCTTTGGCGTATAACATATAGACGCGCACGGTGAAATCGTGTAAAATCCTGCGTATAACGAGTTTGAAATCCGGTTAAACGATAGAGAGGCGCGTGCGACTCATAGCTATATATAGAAAGATTGCACGTGATACGCACGCTTTGCAGTCAACCGCGTATAGAAATCGAGTTTGCTGAAGTACGAGAAATTCGGTTCACGTTCGACGAGATGAACTTTCTTTCGTATTTAGTATTAGAGACAGTAGAATTTTGACACTGCGCCTGTGTGTTTTTATATTTGACGCGTGAATTGCGTTGCTCTGCGCTTATTACTTTTTGTGAAAGTATAATAGCAGTTGATTCATCGCTCGCGCCGCGAAACGATGAGTTTATCGTGTGATTGTGTTCGATATTTATGTGTATGGGTACGTTCATCGTATACATGCTACAAAGCGTCGTTTCGAAAAGCGCGCATGTACGCATGTTGCTCTGTCGTTCGGAGCGAGAGAGAGAGAGAGCGATTAGATTTTCGCATGTATGACGTGTGACTGAACAAACAAAAAAAAAGAAAATTAAAAAGCTTGAAATGTACGTCTATTCACGATGCATCTACCTATATGTGTTCTGTGGCGCTGGAAATGTTGAACTTTTGAGCAGTTCAGTGCAAACACATCTACATATATACATACATATATAGACACTCATTCGGACTAAGCCTCGAATTCGTTATGCAGCTGTTCGCCAATGAGCTGCGTTGGCTAAAAAAGTACACAATAATCTGCGCACGCGCTTCGAAACTTTTCACTTGCCCGCTGTAGCGTAGTTCGCTTTCATCATATCCTATTTTCTAACTCTCCTCGTAATGCCTTTTGTAGACACTGTGTGAACCAGCTGTCTAATAGACGATCACTTTAATTCGATTTTCTCTTCACATTTCACTGCCAATGCTATTTGAATATTTACATTAAAACATTGTCAAAGTCATTTAACTTGCAAAACTAAACTACCCTTAATTATTCCTCTAAATCATCAAATTATCAATAAAAAAAAAACTATTTACCACGTCAGTGTAAAATTGGTAAACACCTCTCATCCCTTTCATATACACGTCTACAGATGTACACATAGTGAGACTCGCTGATGAAACTCCCTGAGCAGAGTATATAGTCGCTTTCACCGACATCAGCGCTCGGGCATCGTGTGCAACGCGCGCGCAGTAACAGTCGGAGCTCTCGGCACGACGCATCATCCGGGTGTGCACAAAAGCGCCCGCCTGCCTGCGCTGCCGTTAATTAAATTGCCGCCCCCGCGCCGAACTTCCTCGTCTCGTAAATCATCGAAGACGTCTTCTCCTCTCTCAGCTTCTATCCTCTCTCTCTCCCTTTCTCTCTCTCTCTCTCTTGCTTTGTCCCTCATAAATACCGATAAATTCCAAAGAGAGAGCTCGCGCGCGTCAACGGATTGTCATCCGGACGCGTGTGTAAGTTATACTCGCGCGGGCTCGCGCCAAAGAGCGACGCGAAATGGGTTTGTTTTCGGGGAAATATTCCCTGGAGGGGGGAGGGGGTGCGCGGGGCAAGGAGATCGAACGCGACATGCCGGCGGCAGCGGCACACGCGAGTGTATACATGTGAGGCGACAAAGAAGGAGAGAAAAAGGGGCAGCAGCAGCAGCACAGAAAGGGAGAGGAAACTGGAAAAAAGACGAGAGAGAGAGATAGATCTCGCGCGCAAAGGCAAAACTACGCGGGGTGAATTGGAAATCGACGGCGCGCCGGCGGTCGTTTCGCTCGCTCGCAGCTGGTGTGTGCCTCTTTGAAAAATCGTCGAGATTTTAGGAGAAACTCGGCGTTTTCTCCCTCCTCCTCTTCCACCTTCTTCACCACCCCGCCGCAGTCGTCTTTTCTTTTTCCTTTCTCTTTGTAGCACCGACGCACGTTTGTTCTCTTCCCCCTCCCCCCGTTCTTTTTCTACACATACATGTCCGTCGAGAACTCTTTTCCCACTGAGAATGTCAGCAAAGAACGAAAAATTTATGCCTATTTTCTCGTAGTCGTTGTCGCGCCCACTACTGCGCCTTTTCCTATATACGCACGCGCGTGTTCCTTTTGCTCTCTCTCTATTCTGCGTGCGAGTCCCGTGTAAATCCGAAAAAATCGCCGCGCCATACGAGTGTTTTATCACTTCTTTTTCTTCTTTCTATAGCACGGGACTGTATATATCGGCGAATAAGCCAGTGTGGCACAGTATATGTATAGAAGGCCGCCGGCGTCGAATAATCTCCCTCCTATTGGCCGTAGGCGACCGCGCGCGTAATGCTATATACGGATAAGATACGTCCGCGCGCGCACACGGCATTTAGCCTGTCATTCTTCATTCGTATAACGATCTGCTCCTCCCCGCAGTCCCTCGAGTCACGCTTATCTCGAGACTTCGCGATACGGGCTGTTCTCGACCTCCCTCTCTCTCGCTCTTTCTCTCCCACACGGCGTCTGATACTAGCTCGAGCTAAGCCCTCAACCGTTTTCGGATAAGTCGGCAGGAGACGAACGCAGAATGTGAAATTATTGCGATGGAGTATAATTGTGGTTTCGTTGCGCGTAGCGATCGTGTCGTATGTAGCGTTATGGTTGTGTAAAGCAGGGGGCAACTGTGTCCTGTGGCTTGTAGTTCTTATATAAATTTAATAATACTTGCAGCAGTAAATAAAGTCGTTTGTAAGCCAAGTTTTTGCATCATAACGTAATTTTATAGGGTAGAGGGGAGAATTTTACTTTACGTCCCAATACGTGTACATATATATATGCCTACTATAGAAATTAACTACGTAGCTCTTAATTGTGATGCTCAAATCACGGTACACGTTAATTTACGTCAATTAGTGGTTATAACGGATTGAACTTGCGGTGCACAATCAACATAACGATGTTAATTATTGTTACTATATCCACAATTCCATCCTCATAATACAGATTAGGCGTGTCGTGCCTAGTTATTAAAGGTTTGTTAGCAACACACAAGCCCTAATCCGTATTCTAGTCCTGTCGCAAAACTCTTCTCTGCCGATCTCATATCAATATTCATAAAATATATAATACTGTATATCAGTATTTCATATAAACCTATTGATTTTCGGAACGCGACAAAAAAAAGTAATAGAAATATAAGTATCATTAGTTCTCTCCAGATAAAACAAACCATCACATCCATATCATATTTTAATATTTCATATTACACAGAATTCAATAGACACCGGATTTTATTTAATTCTTTTACGACCCACATCCGAAATCGTTCTAGCCCGAGCAATTTTCCGCGATGTGCAAGCACAGCACACACACACACACACACATACCCACTCTTTCTACCTTTATATATACCTCTCCGGCTTTAACTACACAAAACGATGAAAAAAAAGGAAAGAAAAAAAATCGATTCGTTTATACCAAAGCCGCCGGGGGGGGGGGGGGGGACTCGTCTGCCGGGTCATTGTTCGCGCCGGTGCAAAATTTCGCCATTACCCGACGATTGCGAGTCGCAAGCATACATACATACTCGCACACAGACACTGACACATACATACACGTGAGTGTCGAACCTGCCGCGTGCATCGAAATTGCATTGTCGATGTCGGTCCCGCCGCGCAAAGCTGCCACTGATAATTGGAACCCGCGCGAGCGCGCGTGCGAATCAGCGAAAAATTCGCGTCAAACACTGTACGAGTATGCACGTGTGTATATACATGTGTATGTATGTGTGTATGTGTGTGCGGGTACGTGTATGCAGGGGAATGTACAGCAGCCACTGATGCCACTGCGTCGTGCGCGCACTCTTCATTCCGGAACGACGAGAGTGCGCTTGTATATATATATATATATACACACACATATATATATATAGTGATGCAAACGACACGAAACGCGTATATACGCGAATTCCACGTGCGATATAGAGAGAACGATTAGCGGCTTTTGGTCCACTCGCGAACGCATAGACCCGCATTAAAGAGTCAAAGCGATGACGCACGAGGGTCAGAGAGACAGAGAGAGAGAGAGAGAGAGAGAAGCTCTTCTATTATTTAAAATGCAGGAGTAGCCGATTTTTACGCTTCGCAACGCAGCAGCAGTAGCGTGCTTGTGCGTGGTTTTAGACCAATTTGCTCTTTTAGAGAGAGAGCGAGAGAGAGAGAGGGAGACAGAGAGAGAGAGAGAGAGAGAGAGTGGAAGAGAGTTTCGTGGTATGCTCCGGCATGTACATGGTACCAGTTCCAAAAAGCAACGCTGCCCTTTTGCGATACATATATATTTATAGTATACATACAGTTAATTGTTTCATTTTTTTGATACCGCGTAAAAAGCAAAAAAAAAACACATTGAACCCGCTGAAATTGCATTTTAACGGGTTGATTTCCCTTGATTTAATATCTGAAAGTTGAAAATATTTCTATATACTTCACCAACAATCGTAGAAACTGGTAACTCAATTTTTGCTAGTAGTTTGAGATGGATTTATTACATAATGTGTATACAAGTGATAAATGCTAGATTCGAATATGTAGCTATATATTATGTAGTAGAATTTCTCATTACCATAGCTACTATATATACATCGAGTTGGATTGAACTTACAGAGGAGCATTAAGGACAAACATTATTGGCAAATCGACCGAGTCAAATTCACACTCCCAATGCGCGTCTCTGCGTATGTCTAAACACACGGATGCATTGTACTAAGCGCAGTACACGTGTGTGTGTGTACATACACACACACACACACACACACACATACACGTTCTAAGCCGTCGCGACGGTAATGCTACTCTCATTAAGCACAACAGTACTCCGCATTCTCCTTCTTCAGCGACTTTCGTCAATCTCTCACATTAAACACAATGCAAGCGGTTGCTCAACCCGGACAATAATAATCCTCACACCTCGTACTATATATACATATAAGCGCAATCACTACAAATATCGTTAATGCAGTTACATCAGCAGCTGCTCCTCTCTCGCTCTCTTTCTCCTTCTCGTTACTACTTACTACTGCTGGCTGATCCTTTCTCGCGCGCGACACTCCTCGAGAAAGTATCTCTTCTCCCTTCGTTTCACGAATCGTTCCCTCTTCAATCCTCCGCGCAGATCGCCTCGCCGTATCGCTATAGAAGGGTTGAGAGGGAGGAAATCTCAGTAAGAATTAATCGACGGATGATAAATTACGAGAGGCGTGCGCGGGCGCGCTCGTATCGCCGAGGCGCGTAGATATAGCTGAGAGAAGTGGAAGAGAACTACATATATATATACAAACAGCGTAGTAGCAGAGACGAACGACGACGGCTAAGGAGAAGGAGAAGGAGAGAGGGAGAGAGAAGGACGGCAAGGGATATACAAAAAGGGATTGTCAAGAGAGATGGATGTTCCCCCTTCTCCTTTCTCTCGCTCCCCGCGACTCTTGCTCGTCTTCCACCTCTCACCCTCCCCGCGTCCTTACTACTCCTTCTTTCCCATCTCTCATCCCTTTGCATGCAATGCGCCCACGCGCCTGTACTCTACTCCCATATACAACAGCCAACTTGGATCCGTACATTAAAAAAATTCACATACACACGTGTACACGTACTATATATAGGCCAAACACTTGAACGTGGCCGCATACGTATATACATATATATCTACATAATAAACCTACGCGTATATACGCTTGTTTGTGTGTATATACCTAGCGCGCCTCGTGCGCTTAATGTTATATACGCGAACGGCTGCAAACGTGTGTGTGTGTGTATGTATATACGTGCGATCGTGTACTTTCGTTGTTTGCGTATATACACGCGTACATATATGTATATATAAACACACACCCACACACGAATATGAAGGGACGAGCAACGCACACGACGATGGAAGGGGGCAGAGCAGTAGCAGCTCCTACGGGATACATATATATACACACACACACAAGAAGCTGGCGGGAGAGAAAGAGAGAGAGAGAGAGAGTACACCACGTGGGACCGTGTGCACGGGCTGTTTTTCCTTCTTCTTTCTCTCTCCTTCTGCGTATCGATCATTCCTCATCTGGCACTTTACTACGCGCAGGTGGTACAGAGTACAGACGCTACTACTGCTCCTGCTGCTGCTGCTGCTACGCGCGGGAAGGCACACGAGCCTTTGTCTAGGAGAGCGGATAAACTCTTCCATTTGATAAAATTGGATTTTCCGTCGCTGCTGCTGCTGCTGCCTGTAGTGTTTTCTTCGCTCGTTTATGAACCTTCCTTCGTTCTATCCATGCACGTGTATTCTATCCGTGCGGAAGCGCGATTGCATTTTTGCATTATGGATTGATTTCGAGTAAATATCGCGTATGTATACACAGCGAGGATGCGATCTACGTTGAGAAATTGTTTCGTGCTATATATGCGAATAAGAGAGAGAGTGATTCGGTTGAGTTTTGTAAACGATTTGGTAAAGTGAATGGAAGAGCAATCGTATAACTGTTTAGTAAATTGAGTATATTTGGCCGTGTATTCGTGTGCGACGCGATGTTAATACGGTGCTGCTATTGTAGCGGATAAATATAATTACTTTAATCGAAGCTACTGCTGCTGCTGCTGCAAGTGAAATGGCTCTTCTCGGTAGGTAAAGCGAGTGCTGTTATTCTCGTAGATTAACCTATTTAATTTCCTTGGACCCGTGATTTACAGTCTCGAGAGTGGTAGTAAATATTTGTTTGGCCGGGATACAAAATTTTATATTCGACGTAATTTAGGAAGATTAATATTACGTAGTTGCATAATTTGACTTTAATTAATTCCACGCAGAAGTCTGTAAATAATTTCTGCTCAAATTAATTTCCATTATTGATTTCCAATATATTTCAAATTCAAATCGACAGACACAATGTTATCTGCGATAATGTGTAAAAGTGTTTGATTAAAAACCTATACTTTAAGAAAATTATTTTTAAATATATAACTTTGTAAAAGATTAACATTTTATTTAACGAAAGCGTCCTATTTTTCTTCTGTTTATAACAAACAAAATTAAACCTATTATTATTCATTAAATTAAATAGTCAACTCAATTACATTATAATTTCATTATAATCTGCAAAATCGTGTTAATATCAATCTTTATCATTATTATTATTATTAAATTATCAATAACTCGATAATAAAGAATGAAAAACTTTCGATATTACATTAAAAATTTGACACCGCGTATGCAGCAAAGAATTAAAATTTCACATCAACAATATGACACGACACATGGCATCTGCTCCACTACAGCAATACAATAAGCAACTCGTTAATTATTTACGGTCTGATGGATTCCCGCAACAACGATTCGCCCTTTTGTCAGACCGTTATGAATTAGTTTCATTTTTCACTCCCGCCGCGAAATGAAAAATTAATGGAGCGCGTCATGACATTGAATCTGCATTACGTTGAAATTATATATACCATTCCTTATCCTCTTAATCATCCATCCCCACGTTATAATATATACCTATATATACTAAAACCGTATATATGATTCAGAATCCGTATAGTTCGCCTATCAAAACAGCCTCAATCACCACGTTACACATCTCTCGCGTTCCGGATGTGCGCGATCAAACGAACGACTCATCGCTGCACACGAGATCCGAAAAAATTGAGACATTTGCTCTGCAATCTCGTCTCATAACCCGCGTCGTCGTTGTCGTTGTCGTATATATAGTCGGCTTAATAGCCGCGTGAATCAGAGCAGTAGCAGTGCAATGAAAAAAAAAAGCCACAGCAGCTGCTGCGCTGGCAAAAAGGCCTTTCGGCGCCTCGGTCAATGGGCGTCTATTTCTGGACGTACGCATTCGCGCGCGTGTAAGAGAGAGAGGGAGAGGAGGGGGGAAGCTCGTATACGAGAGCGCATACCACCCGCTGTGCGCTAATCGTTCTATGGCCGAGAGGAGGAATGACGGCCCGAGTAAAAGCTCGTTTCCGCGGAATCGATGTAGTCGTCGCGTCTGCTTGTGTAGGTGTAGTATGTGCGGGTGTATATATATGTATGTGTGCGCTGAGGGAAGAAGAGAAAAAAAAGAGAAAGACACGTGTGTATATATGTATATATACGTGTGATGTAAACGTTTGATCGTTTTTTTAAGAGGTCCGTATATAGGATGGGTCGTCCCTCGCGTGATGGAGCCTCACGTGCTGAAGTGTATATAAGCGATGATTCAAGTTGTGCGCAAGTTAGAAGAATGAGTAAGTGTGTGATGGATTTTGGATGTGCATTCTGAGAAGACATGATGATTCATTAGTGAGCGAGGATTCCCTTTTAATTTCGTTCTTTGTTATATAAATAGTTTTATATTTGAAATAATATACAATTTTTTTTATGTAACATATATATATATATATATTTTAATCAAAACCCGTGCAATGAGGTGGCAATGGCCTATAATGATCATAAATTGTGAAATAACGTTTAAGTTACTAGCTAATTGCAACTTAACATTCATATTAAAATATAAGTTCATAAACACCAAACAAAACCAAAATTTCCTACTCTGGGTAATTATAGAGCTTGAAGCTAATTAAGCATTAATGCCCAATTAAAGGCTTTTAATATGAAAACTCGGAAGCTTTGAAAATAGCAAAACGAAACGACGTCCCGGAAAATTGTGAAATTTGTTTTTAAATGCTTTGCGAATTTAATTAGACTTCGCGAGAACGATATATATTTATTTTGAGAACACAATAAAGCGCTTATTCTAGTTAGTATTTTCAGACGCACGCGCTTGCTTGTCAGCTGTATATTCACTTACAATGGGAAACGTTGTACCTGATACCCAATTATCCCGCTAACTTCCTTTTCATTTGCAATTCTATTCAATCAATATCAATTTGCGTATACTTGCAATATTATAAACCTTAATAACGAGTCTATGCGCAGCAATACAGAATTTTCTCTCTTCTTCAATACACGAATTCAGCAGAAGCCGAATTAACGAGACACAAGAAAGTGCGCGTCTTAGTTGTTCAGTGAAACCAAAGTCAAGAGAAAGAGAGAGAGAGAGAGAGAGAGAGCAAGAATGAGGGAGAGAGAGAGGGAGAGATCGCGGTCTTACGCAACGAGTATTATTCTTCGGACGAGACTTATGCGTGGCAGCTGCACGCGGGCATTTATATCGGGACAGACTACTGCTATACTCTCTGTCTTTCTCTCTCGCGTCGAGTTGAACGCGCACTCGCGTTTCTTCTTATCGTCGGCTCTCTGAGCTTTCGCACTCGACATACAGCGAAAGAGGAGGAAGAAAGAGAGAAAGAGAGATCGCGGCCGCAGAAGAGATTCCTACGGCGCATTCGCGATTTAGAGACAATCGAGTCATAAATAAAGTGCTGAGTCACGCCGCGTTCAGAAATAGATCGTCCGCTCGCTCGTGCATTTTTATTGTATAGCTCCGCTCGCGCGGGCGCGAATATATATGACTATACAACGCCGCTGCTGCACAGATATATACCACCGATGCTTGGCGGCTTGGGAAAATCGTTGATTTATGCGCTCACACCCGCGAGATAACCACTACCTATATACATACGCGAAGCGGCTGGATGTTTTCGAGATGCCGAAAAAAAAAAAAAAATTCGTTTCGCAATGGCACGCGAGGTCCGTAGAATGGTGCGTGTATCGGGTTGCCGAAATGGCTGGCTAGATTTACGGTTGTGCTTAAAGTCGTCTCCTTGCCCGTGTGATTATTATTGCCTGTGAATGACTATGGGATTGCGAGTAAATGTGATTTACGAAGTTTATAATCGTAGAAGTGCAATCCTTAAGGAGGAGATTACGTTTGATTCGATTTGCGGGATTGGATTTTTTAGTCGGATTCCCTATATTTTTTACATATAGAATTTTTCAAACATTGTCATAATAATTTCGTGGAAATCGTATATGCCAAATAAAAATCGAGTAGAATTTGATAAATCTTTATCGGTCATGGAATTAATTTTAATCGACAAGAGTTAATGAAAGTTGTGATCCTATCTTTTTAAATGTTGAAAATTAATGACACTATACATATTATTGCCTTTTAAACTAAATTTAATTAAAATTATACGTGTTCAGTGAACCAATGAATAAACTCCAAGTCAAAGCACGAGTTACGCGCCGGCACATCGATCGTGAATACCTCGCCACACTCGGCGAAACGAAATTCCGAAATAAATGATCATCGACGCTAATCCGCGCTCGCGAGTTTAAACCGAAGCGTCAGGATTTCGCGTGGCCCCCTATATTTCCCTCGGCTGCATAACGCAAGCCCGCGTTCAATTAACAATTCAAAAACGAGCTCGCGCGCGCAAAAAGCCCGCAACCCTTCTCTGTAACTCCCTTCTCGCTCGCTTCTCTCCCTCTCTCTCCTTTCTCTCTGTACTGAGCAGCAACAGCCCGAGTCTCTCGCTTATATACATCACCGCCAACGTCAATTCCCATCTTTCTCTCGCTTCGCTCTTACCTCTCTCTCTCTCTCTCTCTATCTCTTTACCCCAGCGTGCTGTATTAAGTCGCATAATGACGTTATATTTATGTTTCTGGAATACGTCAGCTCTCATGCAGCTCTCTCTCCAACGCTCGCATAGCTCGAGCGTATACCCGCTGCGCGACGTCTGAAGTTTCTTGCCTCCTTCACCGTACACTCCTCTCCCCCCCCCCCCTCCCCCTCTACCCTATCCACCTACCCGCGCGCCCAAGAACTTTGCAAATTTGTTAAATTGCCAATTTACCTTCCAAACTAGTACTTTCCTCCTCTCCTCGGTCTCAGCCAACGACGACGACGACGATGAGCGCCTTCCTTCGTTTCGTGTATAGGCAGCTCGCTCTTACGGCTGATGCTGCTGTTGCTGCTGCTGCTGCAGTGGCAGCTAGAATGTATACCCTTTTATATGCAAGGGTGGAATGGGCGCGAACGCGTGGTATATACCTATTTCAGCTGTATAGCGCTTTTCCCTCAGCCGGAATCTGCTGCCGGCAGCTACCGCATACCAACGCGCGTCATCGTGCGCCTTGACACCTACTCTCTCTCTCTCTCTCTCTCGCTCACGCCGCTACTGCTGCTGCTCTACGTATACTGTGTGCCCTTATTTCGGTTCTTGATGTTGCTTTTACGTTTTCAGGTCGTATACGAATTTCAGATATTTTTTTCGTCATAAATTTATACACTTGACATATCTTGGTTACTTCTTTAAGTATAAGTATTATTAGTTTTTAATGTATTTTTTGTTTTATCGTTGAAACTTCAACAATAATTTACGATAAAAATATAGACAAATCGTTGAAAAGGTTACTCACCTTTTCGCGATAAATTATTATTAACGGAAAAAAAATGTATCGAAGGCAGGAAAGAAACATGACGGCAATAATTCTCGCTAACTACAGAAATAACTCTTCATCCGAAAAATATGACAAAAATGGCAGCAATAAGTGTCACTAAAAAGTCATACATTAGCCATACTTTATGATCTATAAAGCAGCCGTGGCAAACTGCCATTCGCTATATTTTAGGCGGTAAAGAGGGCTTGGTAAAAATCACTTGCACAGGGAGAGAGAGAGAGGGGGGATACCCTCGCATGCATCATTACTTGTACTTTTCTCCACACGTATTTCATCGGATTAAATCGATTATATTTATCAATTATTCTAAATTGATTTTAAACCATACAATTGTAGACTCCAACCGTGCATTTCTCAAAGTCAAGAGCTCGGAATTTCCACTCATAGGGCATTTCCAGTTTATTCGCAAATAAACTCTTTCGCTTAAGCTTTAATCTTTATTTCCCCCGTTCTTTTTCTCTCTTTCTATACTCATTCTTCTCTACCTCCGTTTCGCTACTACGCCAAGCGCGCGAACTTCACGCTCCCTTGACATCGACTCGCTTTTGCGCTCTTGTACGAGAGAGAGAGAGAGAGAGAGAGAGAGAGAGAGAGAGAGAGAAAGAGCTGGCTCGCGCTCTTTGTCTCTTATTAGCGAATCAAGGAACTTTTTAATCTTCATTTCCGTCCAATTACGAAGGGGAATTAATTATGGAATCTCCTTTGCCCAGGTCCTTTTCCCTTTGCCCGCGCTCACGTCCTTCGCTCGAGCTTTTTACGCTGTAGAATGAGAGAGAGAGAGAGAGAGAGAGAGAGAGAGCAGAGCCTTACTTTCGCAGCCCTTCCTTTCTTTATCGCGTCTTATCTAGCTTCCTTCGTGGGGTGGTTCAAGAAAGACGGCAGCGGCTCGCACTTTCCTGATCCCTTTCCATCTACTACGCCATGTCTTCGTACCTACCCTCCTCTCAGTGGTCCACGTAGTGTACAGAGGAGAAACGAGAAGAGGTAAGGCGGGAGGTAACTTTATAGTTGGTCGTACTCTTTGATTTTACCTCGCGGTATATTACTCGTCGACGCGCGCGCGCGCACCTGGAAATGTCGCGAGGAAAAGTATATGTTGCGGTGAAAGTGCGGAAAAAGGTATAGGCCGGTGTGTGAGGGAATTTGATTTAGTAAAATGCTGTAAGGGTAGTTTCAGTCTGCTGTTGTAAATTTCATTATATCGGGTACAAAAATGGTGTATTTTTAATTTGGGATTTGGTTAAGTTTATTAATTTCTGAAATTTTTTTTTGATTACCTTAAAAAAAATAAAGCATATTTAAAATGGTCTTGCAGGACGTTTTATTTACTCTGTACACAATAAATTAACAAAAACTCAAATTACTTTCGCGACGATACTCTATTGTGTATAATAACACTCTAATTTAGAATAAGAATGTTTTTGTAAAATTTTCCGCTTATCTTCCGAAACTCGATACATATTTCGAACAAATTTAGCTGCCAGTTGATTTAGCTCTCGCTTGGTTCTTGCGCTCTCTATCACACACACACACACGTATGTGTGTGTGTATATATATATATATATATACACACACATAAGGCATACAGCCGCAATAGATTATACCGGCTGCGCTTCACGCGGGCGCTGACGCGGTGGCGGAAGTGTTGCAGATGTGTCGGCACCTATTCGCAGATGCCTCCCGGCGGAATTTCCGCTATATTACGCTCGACGATGCCTTTGATGTTCGCCCATTGGTTTTCTCTCTTCTGCGTACCTGGGGGGGGGGGGGGGGGGG
>JAWWEQ010000045.1:30631087-30780924 GCA_035583055.1 Torymus tubicola | reverse complement strand
TCTTCTGCCTACCTCGCCCCCCCCCCCCCCCCGCCCCCACCCACTTTGCTATGTGACGTATTAAACATCTCCCGGCAAAACAAAGTGAACGCGCGCATGCGCCTGTGTGCATATACGATGCGAAAAGCCTAAATATAACAACCGTTTAACGATGAACGACGCGTAAAGCTTCCCAACGTGGTAAAATAATAGCAATTAAGCGTATATATATATATATATATACAGTCGTCGAATGAAAGTGAATTTACTTTCGGTAGTAATAGGGGAGAGGGGGGAGGAGGCAAAATAAAAAGAGCAAGTCGAGTTACTGCACCGCTCTGTGTAACGAGCACCCGAAAGACAAAAGAGGCTCGAGTGGCCACGACAGCGCGATACGATGATAAATCTCTCGTGAAATCGTGTCAATTATTTACGTCCCATTAAGCGCACTTCTCGCGTGCGCGCGCGTGTAAGCTCACTTCATTTTTAAATAGGCGCACAACACAATCGCAGCAATTAAAAAATGGAGAGGGGAAGCCTGGCTTGCTCGCTTTTTTCGCGAAACGGGACAAAAGAGAAACGAGAGAGAGAGAGAGAAAGGGAGAGGAGCTGCTTCTCCTGCTACAGAACAAACTGTTCGAAAAAATCGCAATAATACGCAAGCTCAACTTGCTCTCACTCTCTCTCTCTCTCTTTCTGCCAGCCGACTAAGTCTGTTTCGGCTACTCTTTGAAAAATAAAAAGCTCAACCAGCGAGGAAGAAAGAGAGAAGAGCAAGCGAGAGAGAGAACTGAATTGAGGAGAGAGAGAGAGGTGGAGAGTATATAGCTGTCATTGCATTCGTGGCACTCGTCGGAGATGAGCTCGGTCTACGCTCGACTCGTCGTACACAGCGGTAGTGGAGTGAGAGAGAGAGAGAGAGAGAGAGAACTCCCCCGACAGGAACGATGTCCCAGAGCACAATGTAGCAATTGCAGTGTAGCGCGCGCGCGTGCGCTCGACCCAGTAGTAGTAGTAGTAGCTCGTGTAGCGCCGGGCACGTGTAATTAAATGCAATCAGGGATCGCGGAGTGCTCCGAATTGCCAACATTGAGCTCTCTCTCTCTCTCTCTCTCTCTCACCCGCGCTTGCTCACTCTGCCTCTCGGGTACCGGCGCCGCACTTCCATACTACAAGCCGACGCTGCCGCGGCGGCCGTAGTCTCTGCCTTCCACTTCCCCTCACTTGCCCGGACTCTGTATGGGTGTCAGAGGATGAGTGCGCTGTGCGGAAGCCAGAGAATGAGGGGCCAGATGAAGCGAGAAAGGGCAGGACAGAGAGATAGAAAGAGAGAGAGAGAGAGAGGAAGAGAGAGAGAGAGAGAGACTTGGACTGTGTGTAAGACCGGTGTTGAAAAAAATGTTACTACGTAGTGCTATGAATCGTGGGAATTCTGCATAGACGAGTAGGAATTTAATGTAGTCTATCGTATATATTATGGGCATGGTATGAAAGGCGAATAGTGTATATGGTGTAAGATGAAAAGTTGAGAATGGTATACACGACGGCTTTTATGCTAATTTAAAAATTAACTTAGCAACGTAAAAATGTTGTAGTGAAATCTTTCGAAACTTAAGAAAAAGTTATATATGTACGACCTCGTGTAGTTGTAAAATGTTTCCATTGAATACCTGTGTGAATAATATATATATACACTTTGTATACATTGCGAGACACACGGGTGATCATAAAACATTCAACTGCAAATTGAAAGAAAACAATTCCGCATATAAGCATAACAGTGATACACATTGTTGTTATTGCCGGCCGTTCCGCTCACAAATCAATGAATACTTAATGCCGGCTACATATAACTACACTCGTGTATATATATATACACACCTAAGGGTAACTCTTATACGCAAAATTTGCGTTGGCATTAACTCCGTACCGTCCGCTACTGTGTGTAGTATATATATGTATACATCCCGGGTGGATCGTACATTTCATTCGAGAGTTCTCCGTTTCCTCTCCCTCCTTCTATTACTCGCGCTTACAACATTGTAACGTCGAAGAAGCGCGCGCGCGCGCGCGTAGCGAGCGAACGGACTGAAAAGGGAGTAGGAGGGGCGCGCGATTCGATTCCATATAAAATGCTTTCAGCAAACTTCGAGGACCCGAGAGCAATTAATGGAAATTAATTCTCGTTTCTCCCGCCCTTTCCAACGCTATATATACTATATATACTACTATAGCAGAGAGAGGCAGTTCCTTTTTCACCCGAATAGCACGAAGACCTGTGCTCGCACAGCCGCGCGCGCGCTTTTCTTAAGTCCCGGGCTTTCTCTGCCTGCGCTTCTTTCTTTCTTCCTTTTTCCTATATACGCCGACTGGGCGGAGGCTACGGGAGAAGGAAGTTTCCACCGATCTATAATGCAGACTTGCGCGCGAGCACGCGGCGATCGCATTATACAGTATATCGCCGTTGATCGATCGTCCGAGAGGGAAGAAGAGAGAGAGAGAGACTATGAGAGTGAAATGACGAGAGAGAGAGAGAGAGAGAGAGAAAGAGAGAAGCAGCAAACGGAAAGCTTTGTGTGAGTCGGAATCTTTTGATATTTATCGTCTTCGGTTTTGAAATGAGAAGAAGAGAGAAGGTTGTTCATGTACGATTTACCAGAGGTCATCGACTCACGATGGTAACGGGAGTGTTTTGAAGCTTATAACAGATTATCTGTTTATTCATTATACTCTTTGATATTTTTGAAATTTGTTAGTCTTCTACTTTACTTTTGTAAGGATGATATTATTATAATTTAGAACGTTTTAATTGATTTTGCAACATACCTTTACTAAATCATATTATAATAGAATGAAAATTTAACAGTTTTCTTTTTTCGATTTTATAACTTTCTAAAACTATGCTATTTTTTCGAGTGTGTGTGTGTGCACATCGAATTTTAATTCTTATTTATATTATATAAGTTAAATACATCATGCAGTTAGCCAATTCTTTAACGACTACGCAATTGAGAATTTCAGCAGCAAGATATAACTCTAAAAAACCTATATAGTCCATTTCAGATTAAATACAGTCCCGCCAAAAATAAAAGAGAAAAGTCAGCCTACCAGCTTGATACTTTCAGTGCTCCCTCCGTGTCTTTTCCCTCTCTATCTCAAGCTCGCTACTAAAGAGTCTTAGCGAAATAACACCGAAAAATTGCCCCGCGCTCAAAGGGCACTCAAGAACAAACTATATCTAGACTGAGAAAATAAGGATTTATTTATTTATAGTTAATATAATTAGTAACAGTTAATACAAAATAGTTGATTTTGGGGAAATAAGGAAATTGTAAATGTGAATATATTTACATTTAACTGAAATTCCTAAATATTACTATTAATGGTGGCATATTAATAGTTAATATGTTTAGTTAATAAGAGTTCACAAAGAGTAAATGTAAATAAATTTTTCTGTCTATTTCTAATATATCTTCTTATTAACTATAAACAAACTCTTCTCTCAATGTACTCTTCACAACCGCGGCGCGATCCTTTGTCGCTGAGAAAAAAAGCCGCCCCGTCGTTATTTTATACGCGAGGGCAGCGTGAGAAAAAGAGAGTACGCGAGAGAAAGAGAGAGAGAGAGAGAGAGAAAGATCGCGCGGGCAAAGTAGCGAGTGACCGGAAAAGGAGTAGTATAGCAGTAGCTACCAGCGAGACTTTAAAACCAACCCCCCGTTCCGAAACCAATAGTGAACTCTCCGTAAAGCAAACTAAAGAGAGACGAAGAGAGAAAGAGAGAGAGAAGTCGAAAGCTCCAGCGTGCGCGCGCGCGAGGAGAGAAACAAAGCGTGGGCCGAAAATCCTGTCGAGCGGTCCGCTCTCGCTCTCTCTCTCTCTCTCTCTCTCCCTTCTCTTTCGGATCCTCGACAGGAAAAGCGCGGACAAAAGGTTTCCAGGCGGCCTATAATTCAGGCTTGATGGCTGGATGGACGCGAACGCGCGCAACGCTGAAAACCCAAAGCGTGCCCGAGAGAGAGAGAGAGAGGGTAAAATAGAAAGGGAGAATTACGAGGTCACTTCCGTTGGCGCCTGCACGAGCTTCCGCTTCCGGTCGCGTTACTGTCCTCTCCCTCTCTTTCCCTCCCTCCGAGTTTTGCTCTGTATATATATGTATGTGTGTGCGTACGAGCGCATGTACGCTTGTATAAGTATGTGTGTGTGTGTGAGTGCGGGAGCCCCCGGTGCAAGGAAACTTCGCACAATGGCGCAACTTAGCCATTACTATCGCGCGTCCAGCCTCTCTCTCTCTCTCTCTCACTCTCTCTCCCGTGGGCAGTAGCAACGGCGCGGTGGCCCCTATCTACTCGGGCGATGCCCTCAAAGCGAGACGGCCGCTGCTACCGCCGCTCTCAGGGTATTACGGGCCGTTTCGGTCAGTATCGCGCTTAGGTATGCCCACTCACTCGCTTGCCTATATATATATACAGGTACGTACTTATATCTCTACGCGTTCTGCACCAACTTGCCTATATATATACATACAGACACGAGTGTGTGTGTAGGTGCGTGTGCACGCGCGAGCGCAGGTGATCCCGTCGTAATTGGCGAGTAAATTTTCATGCCTCTCCCTCACACACATAGAGGCCTGCGTCCCCGTTAATACCCCTCGACGTGAGAAGGACGGCGAAGTTAGAGGAAGAGAAAGTATAAGCCCTCAAGGGGGGTGGGTAGGTATACGCCTGCGTGTATGCGTGCGCTCGCGGCAGTATAGGTGTGTGTATATATCTATATATATATATGTATACAGCGGGCATCGTAAACCCCTCGTTTCGTCGACGGATTTCTGATTTCAATTAGCCGAGGGCCGAGCGCGTGCACGTGCCGCTGCTGCGTGTATATAGCGTGGAGCTGCCGTTGTGCTTTTTACGTCCCCTCGAGCGAGTGCATGAGTGGGAGAGAGAGAAAGAGAGGCCACTTGAAAAACGCACACTATATAAGCACGCTCGCGAGTGGACGTTCCAACGCAGGGGATTTTGTTATAGAATTACGTCCCCGCGCGTGTCTTTCTCGCTTCTATATATGTTGATTCTTTTTAATTAATTTCACCGCTTTGTCTGATGTATATTATTCCGATGCCGATTGAAAAAGGATATTCCAACTGTGTGTATTTTCCTTTGTGCGTCGCTTAATTATAATGTGCATTTAGCAGAGAGCAACAGCATCAGCAGCTATATTTAGATATATATATAAGCGAGGAATATACATATGCGAACATTTTGAAAATGCCACTTTTGTCACACTCCACGTGATTAAAGTTTCGAATGATACACGTATATCTCTTGGGCGTAAAGAAAAAAATTACGTGAACTCGATGACTTAATTAGGTCGCAACGAAGCGAAGAGCAACGTATTGTACATGTAGAAGCGTTAAAAAAAATATATATATATATGTATATATACATCACCTTCATTTGCGTTATGTATACATATAAGCACACCGTGCACCAGCAAAGTCCGCGTCGCAGAATTGAAAGACTCGCACGCGACGACGTAGTAGAGCAAGCCGACAAAGCTCTATAACAGCTCGCGCGCTGCAGCGTATATATATATAAAGATTAATTAACGCGACGCGAACGCGCGTCTCTCGATCGCACGCGCATAATGAAGGGTGAACGTTTTGTATATACTAGCACTACGATGTATATATGTGTGTAGGTATGTACATATATATGTATATACGAGCAAGTGAACGTGCAATTATCTCACGACAGAGTGAGAGGGAGAAAGGAAGCGCTACGGGGGCGCACGCGTGGTTGATTAACGAGCGGTTAATGGCATCGATAATCCGCTACTGCACACGCGCTCGTATTATTCGCGTGTGAGTTTCGTTTTCGCGTAGTTGCCGTATATATGTGTGTGTATGTGTGGGGAGTTTGGATTGATAATACTGTAAAAGTATAGATAAAAAAGTAAAGCTATACTGTAAAAGTACTGTTTTCGCTTTCTTCTCGCGCTCCGTTTATACGCGAAAAAGCTCTGCATTGTGCAAATGTTCAACGATTCGTGTTCCATTTTCGAAATAGCTATAGTCTAACGCGTATATAATATAATTTTAAACAGAGACTATGCGTGTGTGTATATGTGTATTATATTGGTATTATTATGTAGTTTGTGTGTTCAAGAATACTCGGAAGGAATGTATTATCCCTCTCGCGCCTTGTGCACGTGCCTGCGTGAGTATAGTCTCGAAATTGTTATACATTGTATAGGGACGATTTGGTGCTTAATGCATCAGCGCCTAATGGCTATGCCAATTCCGGTTATTTCGAGTTACTTGATATATATATATATATATATATATATATATATATATGCTATATGCTAAATACTTCGTGTGCTCAAACTTGCCGTTGGCATGGTTTAATTGGAAACTGATTTTTAATTATAGTTTCTCGAGCAATTCTCGCATTACTTAGGATTAATTCGTATATAATAATGCGCTCGTAAAGCTTACTGCTCATATACGTATATAAACTCTTATATTTTAAGCTCACTCAGTTATAATTTCCATGAAAGAAGTAATCCAAAGTATACTAAAAATGGTTCGCTGCAGGTTATCAAAAGAACTGTATATATAAGTATAAATTAAACTATCGTCGCGTAGTCACCCAGCAATTATTCGCGAATCAGTATAACACAAGTAATAATTAGGCCAAATCCGCAATCCCAAACAAACTTTTCCATATTCGCCATACCGTTTCCTTCTCTCACTGCGCGTAATCGCTACCGACCACAACACACCCACACACATACAGCAGTCGTCGCGGGCCGTTTGTAGATTTTTTTTTCTTCTCCTTCACATGAGGGCAACCTGCCAACACGCACGTATATAGGAATCTCTCCTCTTTCGCAATACGTAGTATATATATATAATATACGCAGCCACATTCGTACGGCAACCGTGCATCTAATATACAATTCACTCGCGATATTTGCCCGCAAGAGTTTTTCTACACCTTTTGCTTGGTGTTTATTGCGATACCTGCGCGCGCGCGCGTACGCGAGGGACATAACCATATATGGCGAAATATACGACTGTACGGCTCTTCTTCGGTACTGTGTCGCGAGCTATGTACGATCGTGCTTTACTATATAGGTATATATGTATATATACAAGTGCGAGAGGAGGCCGTAAAGCCGCGGTTCGAGCGCTTTACGACGAGCTAACGGATGTCCGCGAGCGACGGTTATTGTTACGATGAGCGAGTAGCACGAGCGAAAGAGAGAAGACGAGAGTTATATAGTGGTAGTCGTGGGGACTTTTCAAAAGGGGGGCAAAACACGGCTATGGAAAATGTGCGTTGACGAAATGGCATGCGGTACACTGCACTGAGCGGATTTAATTTTACACGCGCGCGATTCTGCATTAACGAAAAAAGACTCGTGTTTGCTAATTGATGTTCGACCGCGTGAGTTTTATTGCGGAAAAATTGACGGACAGCCGTTTGAGGTGCTATATAGAATGTGTAATTGGTTTTATTAACGAACGGTAAAATTTTGAAATTATAGAGGGTTAAATCTTATTTATTTAATTAAAATTTTTAAAACATGTTTTTGATACTATAGGAGTTAAAATGTAGGGGTATGCCCGATCTTCGCCACTAAAAAAACTAGTAGTCACTTTTTTTGGGACAATGGACCGAGTGTCGAACCCACAACCTCAAGCAGAAGCTAAATAGTGTTTACTATGATGTAAACAAACCGACACCTCAACTGTCTGAGATAAATCTTGTATAGTTGTACATGCTGTTTTTTCAACAAATAAGATAGAAGTTGGAATTTTGTTTAGCTACCACGTACGGACCATTCGTAAAATATTTGGTATTGATTATTGCTTTGAGATACTCCATTAAGTTTCTCAGACTGAATAGTAGCAACATATAAAAATATTTTTAATGTTCCCATATTATAAGTTTATTTTTTTTTTTTAAATTAGCGTACATTTTATGCATTCTAGTACACTTTCTTAGGAAATCAACACATTGTGTATTAACGTTTTTCATAAAAATTTATTCATTAGTATATTTTGTTAAGTTTTCATATCCATTTGGAATTGGGTGTACGAAAGTGAGTTGATCTTTAAATAAATAAACATATGTAAATTATGTTAAAATAATAAAGATCTTCCATCCACTTGGTAATCTTTGTTTCCACTATCCACTTTGTTTCAAAAGTTTCCAGATGCACTTAAAATTTCCTCCGCATCATCTCGCATATCCACTTTCAGGCCGTTAACACTATTATTTCAGCGACGAGAATCCCGTATTTCGCGCGACGGGCATTAACTCGCTGCCGCGAGAAAAAGGAAACACGCAATTAACGTCGGACATCAATATGTTCTCTGCTGCGTGCCACACGGTGGCCAGGAGGGAAAGAGAGAGAGAGCCACAGAGTGTGTGTGAGAGAGAGAGAGAGATAGAGAGCACCGTCGACACTCCATTTCCTCGAGTCTTATTTACATTCGCAATCAGTGTGCGCACGCGCTCGCTCACCGCTGACGAATCGTTCTGTGCAAGCAAATCGAGGAGAATCGCGAAAATATATAGAGAGCGAGTCGACTGGGTGAACGAGTAAATATGGTGCGGTCGCGTTATCCTCGATTCGCTCTCGTGTCTTTGCCAGTGTGTATGTGTGTGTGTGTCTTATATAACGAGCAATGCTTACTTTACTAGTGATACGATTTCTCTTATTGAAAACAATTTGGGAAATAATATTTACTATACTTGCAACATTCTATATTAAGTAAATACATACACTATTAGTAAAAATCTGTATGTCTGAAGTACCAAAATATTTCTTTTATTTTGGTACGTTTTTAACTCTGAGATATAACAATGAATTTACACTATTGCAACTTTATAATTATCTGTTATAATTATCTGTGATAATTCGCGATTACTTATCATATCTCACGACAAATAAAGTATATTTTTCAACAATTAACCCTATATTTCCGCATATACATTTTGGGGTTCCACAACGCCACGCGAGGTTGCACTTTGGACCCGAGAAAATCATTCCCATCCCTCTTCCTCTCCTATTCCGCCTTTATCCTCCTCTCCTCTCTCTCTCTCTCCTCTTGCTACAGGTCAGTAGCAGCAGCAGTAGTAGTAGTAGTAGCAGCAGCCGGCAGTGCAGAAGGGAAAATAGTCGGCCATCCGTCAGTGCCCGGCCGATCGTGGCTCCATAATGCGTTCCCTCCTCTACACGCACGGGGATAACTTACCGCGGGGACAGGCATTAATTTGGCCTGCACGCTCTCTCTCTCTCTCTTGCTCTCAGAGAAGCTAGCATACACGCTATATAGACGAGAACCTGACGCTGTTCTCTCTCTCTCTCTCTCTCGCTCTTACACGAGAGAAGGCCCGATCACTCCCTCGAGGCGCGCGCTAACGGATCGCCTCTGCGACGACGACGAATCGATCTCTCGCAGGCTCGTGCTCCTTGTACGCAAGCAAGAGAGAGAGAGAGAGAAAGTTCCGGAAGCGAAGGAGGTGGAGGCCAGGGAGATATAATGAAAGGAGAGATTGATAGACTGCGAATCGCGTGGAGTCGCCTCTCTCTATATATATATACACGTGTGTACGCCGGTGAGACGTAAAGTTGAAGGAAAGTTGTGAGGTTGTTTATTTTCTTTTTTTTACCAGCTGAATTGGTTTTTAAGAGGCTGTCATCGACGTTGCTGTATTTAAGAACTGCGTCGTGATTGGTTAAATCACTCGTCGTCAACGAGTATTTTTACCGACTTGTGAAGGATCGAATTTGTCAGGATTATTCGTAAAAATGCTTATTTTCATATAAAGTTTGATCCATGTATGAAATTGAAATGTCACGTAAAGAATAAAAATACAGTACATATATATGCATATTCAATTTCTATAAAAGTCTCCCTTATACATGCGTCGTTGTCACTTCCCGGAAACTCTCTCTCTCTCTCTTTCTCCTTTATACTTGATACTTTTATTCAAGGTCCACTGGTCGGTAAACTAACTCGGAAAACCAACAAAAGCACGAAACTGGGCTATATACCTTCCAACCCGCAACGACGACGTATACAACGGGTATAGCGTTCTACTACTACTCGACGGTTCGGCGTGCGCGCTCATCAAAACTAACCTTCAAAATACACAAAGCTCGGTATATAGAAAGTAAAAAGCATCGCGTTTCACTGCCGCGAAAACAATGGAGCGTACGGGCTTATATTGATGAAGGCAAGAAAAAAAGGGAGAGCATGATTAATGATGATCTCCTACGTATATACATATTTGTTCCTTGAAGAAGACGTTAAGCTAAACTTTATAAAGATTTCGGTCGCCCAGAGCGATGAGTACAATCTATAGAAGTAAAGGTGCGCCGCGTTTATACGGAAAAAGTACGGTCCTAAAAGACGTGCGGGAGCGATTGATTCTTATAATCTGTGGAGTGGATGAGTGGTAGAAAAATTGGTCAAGGTTTCCTTGATTATATAACCCAATTATTTTGTTAACAAAGCTCAAAAGAAATGAAAATCAAGATATTTCGATAGTTGCATCGATGGATTATGATTGAAAATAAACAGAAATTAATTGATAATAGATAACACAATATAGTGATGGAAAAACTATATGTTCACAAACAATTTCCGACTGTCAGTATTCGATTATAACGCTTAAACGAAAGAAAAGAAAAGCGTGTATTACACATTCTCAAAACAAAATTAAGCTTGAGGGATACAACAAAAAAGAAAAACAGCAAATACACGAAAGAATAGAAAATCCACCCTACTTTTCCAATCCGTCACACGGCATGCCCGTCCGACTCGTTTTTGGCGAGTGTCGCCGCATTCCTCTCCTCATCCCATCCTCCCTCTTTCTCTCTTTCTCTTTCTCGTAACCGAGGATTGCGCGATTACTCGTTCCGGGGAACGAACGGCGCGAAGAGAAAGAGAGCGAGGAAATGCCGAAGTGACGGTAATAACAGAGCTGTCCGTCAAAAGCGAAGGTTTCACCTTTTCTCTCTCTCTCTCTCTCTCTCTCTTTCTCTGCCGCTCTTTCTCCCCTTCTTCTCTCTTTGTACAACACGGGCCTGCCAGCGATCTGTCAGTTATTTTTGCCCCGCGCTGATATCCGCTTCCATAATTGTCTTGACGAGAGCGAAGGCTTCGACGGCGCTGAAAGGATGCCCGTTTCCTTTTCGAGCACGCGCGCGGCACAAGATGAGAAAGTGAATGCGCCTCGCTCATGCGAAGCTTTTTTTCTTTTGCCTCTCAGAGCTTTTGTCTGTTTATTTTTGCCTCTCCCACCATTCGTCTGTGGACTCGGGAGTTTACGTTTCTTCTATTAGTTTAGAATTTGCCGAAAAGAATTTACCAAATAGATACATTGCCCATTCTCAGCTCTTTGATTATTACACTTTTGTGAATCATGTGTTGATATGTGCTCATAAGCAGAAAATTTTCGTTAATATTTTATGCCATGATTCATTATTTATTAATAGATCTATTAGGATTTTTTATATTATAAAATATCCGTCAACCGAATCTTATTTTATTTTTAAACTCAAATTGACTATTAAGTTTAAATGTTTTAATACCAGACGAACAACTATAAAACACAAGTAAACGTTGGTTTAACAATATTATTTAAAATTTACGATTTGAGTCAGAAAAACGTTTTACGTAAGCGTAAAAGACGAAATTTTACGCTTACAAAAATAAATATCTCGGCGACTGCTATCTATAGCTGACTAATTATCTAGAAGATGAAGTCAAGTTGAAGAAATTTTTAAAAATAGATCCCTTTTCTATTTCTGTGTATTTCAAGCAGGCTGTAAAATAAGAAACAAATATACTGTAGATTATAGGGCTCCTAAATAGCTTTCCCCCAGAAAGTCAGCTTATATTTCAAAAATACATATTTGTTCTTTTCTGGATATTATAAGTTTTTATTTCATGTAAACAAATTGAAAAGAAATTTTCTTTCAATTTAGTCGACGAAAAGTCAAATTATAAATATTTACTGAAAAGTCTCCATTTTCTGTATTTTTGAAATCTTTAAATTTGAAGTCAGAATTATGAAACTTTGTGGGTGGCGCAACTAATACGATGTCAATAAATTCTGCTTACACAACGTAAATTACTTAATTTACGAGTATTACACCCGTCGCCTTATAATTTGGAAATCCACAACCACGAATATGTTAAAAATTGTCATTATTTACCATTCAATTGTACAACACAACTTTCCAAATTATTATACTATAAAATTATTAAAATTTTGAATACCAAGAATATTTTTAATATTTGTATATTATATGCATGCATTTAATTATGAAAATATCTCGCTGCGAGATAACGTATCGTAAATCGTAACCATAAATCTGATTTAATTTTGTTTCTGTTTCAGGTGAGTCATTCGTCGCATACCTTCTCATTAAACTTATGCTGGCACGTAAGTTCAACTTGGCAATAAATAATTTACGTACAAATTCTGCATATACACGCACAACTATAAAAACCTCCGCATCCGCACATTTTTTCTCTCTTTTTTTTCAATACACCGAACTACAAACCGACAGCAATTCAACATCCCGACAAACTTCTATTTATATATATATACACTCCCTTACTACTACAGAACAATACAAAAATTCCTCGCGCTGTGATAAATAACTCCCCGGCCGCGTACGTCGCTCGCTCGCCTGCGCACCCGTGAACATGGGATTTATTAATTCAAAACAAGCGGCGCTACAAAGCGAAATATTAGCGCAGTCGCTCGAAATAAAGTGTATAAAGTTTGAAATATTATCGCCCGTCCGCTTGTTTATACGTATATATATATATATATAAACATATATATATACCCATGTGCTATATACGACACGCGAGCAAATCGAATGCACTCGCGCGCGCGTCGAGCGCATGCACGCCAGCGCGACAAATGTTCACCGGCGCGCTAACAATTCGTCTAGAATAATCGAGGCACTTTAGCCCAAGCGTATACGCGCGCGCGTATACGCACGCGGATATCCGGCTTCGGTTTTAGCGCCGTGCAGTTGCATGAGCAAAGCCGAGGGTGGGGGTGGAAAGGAGGGGAGGGTCTCCCTCTCAAACCCCGCGTCAATTAAGTAAACGTAACGCGGAAATACCGTGGCGAATCAATCTCCCGCTTGCCAAGCTTTATGCAACGTGCGACTGAGCGACACGCGCGGTATGTATATATGTACACGTGTGTGTGTGTGTGTGTACATATATATATATATATATATATAGGTTGTAGAGTATATGCGCGCTAGTGTGTAATAAGATAAACACGAAGAGAAATATGTACGTATATACATACACGTGCGCCTATATGCGTATATATGTACCCAATGGAGTTGCACGGTGTGGTTGTACGCATGTGCGTCGTGCACCAATACCGCATAGCATATATAGGTGGATGTACGCGGGTGTATGTTATATACAAAAATATATATCGTGTGCGTGGTTAGGGAGGGTTGGACCCTCGATGCATCATATCCGCACAAACGCACACATACATAATATAGGAAGTGCGGAATAGGCGCGTATATGTACGGTCCTAAACGCGTAATAATATAACAAGTAAAAATACACTTGGTGCGGACGCGCGTACGCGGAACCGGACATAAATCTGGGCCTCTCGGTGTTATATAGATCGCAAACTCGCGCCGCCCGTTGTGTGTCACGAATTTGGTTTTACGTGGCGGGTGAGAGCGTATATAGCATAGTGCGAGGTCGTGCGAAATGAGGCGTGATGAATGAAAATCGCGCGAGTCGTGGCCGTAATAACTACAACACACACCTACACACTATATATATATATATATATGCTACCAGTACACGCACATTCGGCTTTGTTCTCACTCACTCTCTCACTCTCTGTCTTTCTCTTCAAAAGCGACCGCTGGTTGGCTGCCAAAGGTTTTGCACGCGGTGGCGTGTGGCGGCGCTCCGAGAGAGAGAGAGAGAGAGAGAGACAATACCTGCCTGACGTTTCTCGAAATAACGCGTAATCTCGCGGCCGTTGGGTTTCGCTCTATACACGTACTCACTGCGGTCCCATCGAGATTAGTCACGATGCCAAATGGCCTGCGAGAGGGGAAGGAAGGAGGGCTGAAAGCAGGAGAGAGAGAGAGAGGTTTTCTATTAAAATTACGAAAATAACGCGAGATAGGTGGAGTAGTGACACTAACAAATATTCCCTCTTTCTCACGCAAGCACGCGGACGCATATTTTACAATGAGAAGCAAATGCTCCGGAAAGGAGTGGCCCGTGAATTCGAGAGTAAACAGAGAAGCGAACGAATTTTTCCCAAGTTTATTGTTATTATTGTTGGGCCGTGCGCAACGTTTTAATAAAGCGCGATCAGCTGTTTAATTGGGGTACAAGTATTTTACAGGAGTAAAAAATATTTTGAATTAGTATTAAAATGTGATTATTTTATAAAACAAAGGTTTACTTAGCATTTATAAAATTATATATATATATATATATATATATATTTTTATTATTATTATATATATTTTTATTATTATTATATATATAAACTCAGCATCAGAAATTGTAAAAATTATAAAATTGTAAAAGTATTGGTAAATCGTTTCACAAAACTCTCCCACTAAATCTAAATCCGCAACCGATCGTTGTCACAACGTCGACGTATACCGTCAAATGCCTTATACAGAGGCAAATCAAAATGAATCACCCGTTGACAATCTCGAATCCCGATATATCTCACAACGCATCGATCTTTCCTCGCGCAACTTATCGTACATACAATATACATATACGGAAGCTTCGCAGGCTCATTCTCGCAAAAAGTCGCGCGCTTAAACGGCTTCTTCGGCTGATGCGCATCCGCTCGTAGCTTTATATATATATATATATATATAGGGAATAAGGTAGCGTCCGCAGAAGATTGATCGCCCGCGGAATTCCGCCGGCCGTCGGTCCAAGGACGTAGCGTGCGAAATTGATGGCTTGAGCGGACCATTGTCGAGTGCGAAAGCAAAAAAGCTCTATGTATATAAGTGAGCCTCATGCCAGTGTCGCAGTGTGTATATAAGTAAGCGCGCGTTGGCAAATGGCGGTCGTTAGATTTCAGCTGTGATTCGTCAAGGTTTTCGCTAAGTGGAGTCTCAAGCGGAACCTAGTTGGTATATATATATAGGGTGGGAGTACGACAGTTGAGCGAGGGTTGAGTGTTTTAATTTGCAAGGTGTACGATTGGCTGCGCATTATTGATGGGTTTGTTGATTTATTAGAAAATTGCTCGTTTCGTGCCGTTTTTTTTTCTATTTTTATTACTACGTGGGTACATTTAATTTGCCAAATTTAATTTCCCTTTTTAAATATTGGAAAAAACGAATTTTTTTCTTTAATGGATGAGTTTATTATTTTATATTTCGGAGTTATTTTACCGTTGTCTAGATATTAGTTTATATAATAAAACACAGTGTGCAGTGTACAGATTTTTTAATTATACTATGAAAAAAATACCTGTACAAAAATGTTATTCATTATTCAAACAAATTTCAAAGTGGGCGAATATTGATAGATAGACAGTGCTGAAAAAATGTTCTTCTTTTTTAGTTTCTCTTTCAGAATCGATGATCTATACGAGATCCCGGGATAATTTATACTGAAGCGATGGCAGTGAAATCCGCGAAAATGCAAATATTTGAGAATGAAAAATTGCAACAGTTATTATTGATGATTTACACCGCTTGGAACTGACTAAAGAAATAATTTACAATTCTGTTGCAGCATTCGTTGAATTTAGCAAAAAATAAAAAATTCTTTTTTTTTTAAAGCTTCTGACAGTTAAGAGAGAAACAATTGTATTTTTTTTTTATTTTTTCGAATCCAAAAATTTTGAGATTTCCAAGTATATGTGATTAGCTTGGATCAAAGCGAGAAAAAAACAGAAATCGTTGCATTCTTTGCTATATATACATTACATAACAGCGGAACGTAATAAATTTTGTCGTCGTTCCAAAAAGCATAAATTACAATCTGTAAAAGCTTCTCTCTCTCTCTGAAAATCACCGAACCAATGTTCTCTCGCAGAGGAAGAGAGTGCGGGGCGGGTGGAGTTTATAGGTGGGCGAAGCGAAAACGAAACCGTATCCAAAAGTTACATCAGAAACCTTTTAAACCTACAGCAGCAACTCCAAAACTGTTTAAGAAGTCGGGGCAGCGCGTACGCCCAAGCTCTAGCTTCGCGTTCCTATATACACGCTATAGCGCGCGCGCGCTTCGGCTTCCCTCTTGCCCCTCCGCCCCTCTCCCCCGTTTCTCGAATGGATGTAAAAGTTGCAATTTTCGAACATTCCGTAAACACGAGACGGCGGGCTTTCGACTACCCCCATCTTCCCGCAAACTAAATAACTTTCGAACTGATCTCCCCTTCCTTCTTGCCCTGAAGCAAGAGAGAGAGAGAAGCCTTTCCTATCGACTTGTTTTGTCGTCGGGACGCCATTGTCGCTGTGTGCGTGCGAGGGGGCCAGAAATAGATTTTCGTTTCATCGTGGTTCCTCCCCACCACCGAGCGCGCGAGAGATGTTTGGATTCGTGCTGCCCTCGTAATCGACTGAGACGAAGCGCCCGCGTGGTGCACTTGTACGCTATATGCAGTAGGAGTGGAGGGGAGGAAATCGGTAGATTGATAGATTTATTTATTTACTTATTTATTAGCTGCTGTTAATGTTGCGTGGGAAGGAAGTAAATAGAGAAAAAAGGAAGAGATGGTGCGTGTTTACGCGCGGTGTTAGTTCATTTAGTATTGACGCGGTTAATTTATTGGTGTCGTAATGTGCGAGGTTTTCGAGAGATAGATTACATAGAGGTGGTAAAATGTGTGTTGGTATATAGATAAAGTTTAATAGAAATGAAGAGCAAAGTGAAATTAAACTTCTGATCTATTGTTGTTTGTATGGTACTGTACAGGAAGATGCGATACATTTTATGTATTTAACATATATGCTAAAAATAATTTTCTAGACAAAACTTGGATGGAAGCAAAAATTTTATTTAAGAAATAAACAATTAACATTTAATAAAAATGGCTAAAAACTAGTACCCATAACGTTAAATTTTATAAAATTAAAAAAAAACAACTACAAACTTTTTCAAAAGGAGCTGGGAAAACTTCAAATTGAAACGAGAAATCATTGCGGTGTAAAAAGAAGCAACGCACTCTCGACGAGCGCATATCCACATATACACACACACACACGTCGTAACCAACAGACGAAAAAAGCTTCTCGTGAAAGAAGAAAAAAAAAGTCTCGAGCGCGCACCACACACACACGCACACGCTAGAGACAGCGCCGGTGGGGGACACAAAAAAAGAGCGAGAACCTCCCCACGCGCTCTCCACTCGTCGTCGTCGTCTTCGTCGTCGTCGTCGTGGGTCAGTGTATAGCAAAGACGCGCGCGGCGCTCTACTCACGCGATACACGCGAGTGGTAGTAACAGCAGCAGTAGTAGCAAGCAAAAGAGAGAGAGAGAGAGAAAGAACGAGAGAGAGAGGGATAGAGCCTACAGGTGGTGGGCGTCTCGAGCGCCACGACGACGACGACGACTACGAGTACGGCGGTCAGCCTTCTCTCTCTCTCTCTTCTCGACTTCAGTTCGGCCGCTTCTTTAAACCGGCGCGCTAGCATGATGCGCGTCGCTCGGTGCAGCTGGCTCGTGCTGCGTCTGTGATGATGATGATGACGGCGGTGATGATGATGTTCGTCGACGGCATAGTAGTCGTCGACGTCTGCTACGTCAGTGATAACGCGCGTGATATTGGTGCGGTGATTAATTAATCGTTGTTATATATTGGCTATACCGATCTATAGTTCTGTGGTGATTGCGGATGTTGATGTTAAATGATGATCGTTGTTTCCTGTGGCTGTTTTGTGACTCGACGATAATAATGTGATGCGATATATTGGGCTAGAGCTCAATTTGTTTGATAAAAAAAATCTATATATGTATAATATATAGAAAATAAAGTGCATCGATTATCTTTTACGGATTTGGAGTTCGGGTGATTAACCGGTGAAAAGGTGGCGGTGTTAGTGAATGGAGCCCGGATCCTCGCCGATCTGCAGGTAAAGTGCGCCCCAAGCGTGAGATATTTCTTCTCTCTTTTTTTTCTCTTCCTCGCAGCTGCAGCGCACATACATAGTGTGTCGCGATTGGTGTGTGAGCTGTATAGCTATATATACACGTATATATATATAGTCATTGTTAAAGGGGAATCTTGCTATAGATCGAGGTGAGCGAGCGATTTTTTTGGGCGAATGCACGGCCGAAAGCCGTTTAAAAAAGATCGACGGCTTTTTTTCCTCTCACGTTTTTCGGTGCTATATGCAGCTCTCGAAATACGTACATATATACATACGCATACATATATTTTTTTTTATACTACTATACGCGACGCACTTTTACACGTGCGCTCTCTCTCTCACTCTCGCCATATAACAACGCGCCGCACATAGAGAGCGAGAGAGAGAGAGAGAGATAAAGGTCCGCGAGCAACGTTCTACGCGCGTAGGATTATAAAATCCGTGGAAAAACGAGCCGCCGTTATAAAAAAGCTCGCTCCTCACACACACATATATATGCATATATATACACACGTATGTACACGGGTGCTACTCCGCGGGGATGAAAATACACGTTGGCGCGTGTGTGACACGCACACGGAAAATCGAGCGTGTGCCGCGGCGTTATATAGCAGCTCTCGCAGCTGTCTTCCTCCATATACCACTCGTCGTTATTTCGGAAACTGGCGACCTTCCACGCGGTTAACTCAGCGCACGTACATGCATGCGCTCGTGTGCAAGCACGCTCTCTCTCTCTCTCTCTCTTTTTCTCGTCTCTCGAACAATGATGATTTTCACGCGTGCGCTTCCTTTTGCAATTGGGTCAATCTGTACGCGCGCGCGCGTTAACGACAAGTTCGCTTTATGTCGCACCGCGTATAGGCTGGACCGTCACGCACGTATACACGTATATACACTTATATGCAGCCTTTCCGCAATCGGACGAATTTCCTAGATGCCTTTTATTGATTGCGGTGTGATATAGCTATAGATACGGATAGCGTTCGGCTCGTTCGCGTTAATTCGCCGCGCGAGATTTACGGCCGCGGGCCCCGTGAGCACACGCGCCGCGGATAGGTATTATGCGGGCGACACGGAATTCCCGTGGCGATTATTTGGATTTTCGACGGCGGAGTATATAGGTGCGGTAGACAGCCGCATGCTACTACTGCGCTGCTGCTGCTACGACTGTCGTTGACGATATATATATATATATATGTAGAGTGGATAGGGAAGGGGCGCATGTGCGAAATTTTGTTCGACTAGATGAAAGTTCGACTGCTGCTGTGTGATGGCAGACTGCGAGTGTGGAGTATATATGGGGTGACGTGAAGGTGGGGAAATGAGATTTCAGAGTGGATAGGAGGAAAGTACTGTGCCGATTGTGAGGGAAAAGAATGACGATGTATGTTGGTCGCGATAAAGGAAAATCTTTGATTTAATGTTCGAAGAATGAAAAATATATATATATATATAAACATTGGTTAGTGGGATATTTGCAAGGACGAAATTTGTCGAAACTTTGGTGTTGAAACGAGTTCAGTGAATAAATAAATCAATAATATTGGTTAGTGTACTTTTATAGCAGACTTTCAACGACCAAATCAAACGCGTTTAGTCATGGCTCGGCCGCGTCCCCATCGTCCCCACGCGCGAATAACGCGATTTCCATGCCGTACATTTATCAAAATCAATCTTCACCTCTAAAGATGCACTTTTCGCGCATGTCAAACTCAACAATCATGATCGATGGCTTACGCCGCGAAACTCGCGCGCGCGACGAATCATTCCGAAAATTAATAACGCGAGCGCGCTTTGCAAATTCGCACGTCTGCTGTGCACGTATATACAGAATGTTTATAAAAGTATAATATTTATTATAGAAAAAGTTTTTATAGTTGACACTTATTGTTGTAATTGACAGTAGTTTTTAAACTTTTACTATTTCACGTAGATAACGTTTTTCTTTAACAAACAGACGAAGGTATAGTTCATTTTATTAATACTTGCGCCTCTGCCGAGGAAAAAAACTGTCGAAGTAATAACAAAAGAGAAAAAGATCGCACGTGCTCTCGTCGCGCAAAATCTATTTGCACTCGAGTAAATTTCACTCTGTCCACGGCCAGTAGCTCCCATCATCCCCAGCACGGATTCCCGTTCCAAGATTTTCTTTCTCTCTCCGCCACTACGCTCAAGACTCGACGCCACCACCACCACCACCTCTTGCACCGTGCGCGCACAGTGTACGTGAACTTTCGCGATAACGCGCTCTTTCTCTCTTTCTCTCTCTCTCTCTCCTTTTTCCTTCAGTTCTTCTTCTCTTCATCCACCTTTACCGTCTCCACTGCTGCGGCGTAATAATAATAGCAGCGCCAGTGAAGAAAAGGCAGACTCCTCTCTAGGCTCGGTAAGGGGAGGTAAAAAAAAAGAAGTAAGAAGAATCCCGCGGCGTATTATATTAGAAAATCCTCTCGCGGCGTATATACCAGGCACTCAGCGAGTGCGCGAGCGCAAGGGGCGACCACGTCCCGGAAGTGAATCGAAGAAAGGGTATTTCGCGGCTTTGTTCTCGGCAGAGGAAAGAGAGAGAGAGAGAGAGACAGCGACGAAGGAAGGGAGGGAGAGGAAATTATCCTGCGCAAGGCTTTTGCGAATCCTCTTGCGCGCTCTCACAAGAGAGAGAGAGAGAGAGAGAGAGAGAGAGAGAGACTACAGACCCTTTTCTCGTGTACGTGTGTTGTCGCGCGACGTGGTCGTAATTCTCCAGGCGAGAGTGAGAGAGAGAGAGGAGGGCGGAGGGACTTCCTTGTTTTGCGAGAAATTTGTATGCCCGCCCGCCCGAAATGTTGAATTTCGCTGCGGGCCGCTGCGATATTCTCCGTGAGCTGCTACTGCTGCTTTCAGGAGGACGGAGAAGTGGAGGATGCCTGGGGAGCTTTTAATTGTCAGGAAATTTGAGGCGCTACAGTTGTGTTTAATGAGGACACTTCGTTTTTTTTTCGTTTCCATTTTTCCCTGGGGCCGTTTGTTCTTTTTTTTCATTTGGTAATTTGTGATTTGACAAGACGGCGATTGTGCTTTTTCATTTAGAAATGAATTAAGAGATTTGAAGAGATAGACAGAGAACATACAAAGGAAAACTATCTTGTATTTCGAATGACGTAATTGTTGAAGTTGTGTTCCGGAATTGCGTTCTATGAAAGACTACTTGTTATTAATGAATTTCATACAAATTCACTACTGACATATCAATATCAATCATAATCAGCATGACGATTAAAGGTTATCATTATTATCAAATACTTGATGAGATCTGTATTTTACTTATAATCGCTCAAATAACCTCTCCTCCACTTAATCGCAAAGAAATGCTTGTATATGCGGCAATCGAATAATCAATATTGGCTTCTTCATTCATCAGACGGTTTTATTACGAACTCTTCTTTTCATCTGAAACTCGCTATGTTACCGAAGATAATAAAAAAGGCACAGGGACAATTTATGAAAGCTAAAAACGCCGGGGAAATTAGAAAGGAATAAATCAGTCGGAATCCCCTAGAGAGCGACAAAGACAGGGAGGTAGATAGAAAGAGAGAGGGAGGGGAGAGGAAGAACATGTTAGAAGCACGGGAGAATGGGCGGCCGCTATTTTGCTCCGAATTCCGCACGTCGCGGAGAGAGAGAAAGAGAGGAAGACAAGAAAGCCGGATGCCTTATCAAAAGCGTCTTATGCGCCGGTTGCCAAGGTGATGTGGCGAGCGACAGGGCGAGTTGCGTCGCGCGTTTCTGTAGTCTGAGAGAGATGTATAAGCGCGTGTTTCCAGCGCGACGCGTTTTCCTTCTGTCCGCGTGCGCACCTTCGACACGGCTCTTCGTCTTCGTTCTCGACGTCCTTGCGTCGTTTAAGCTTACTTTGTTCGTCTTCGTTTGGTTACTCTCATTATTTAATTTTTCTAATTATTGCGTTATTTGCTTAAAGACAATGAAAACCAATTATGAATAATGTAAATATTCACGATTTAATATTTACATACTATTTTAAGAGCACAATGTTATATATTAAATTGTTTTTTTTCAAATATAAATAAAGTTGTTATTATATATTGCAATACTAATATGGTATTTTTTATACGAATAATGAGGTATTTATTAATCTATAAAAGCGTTTAAGTTAGCTTTTCCGAAATTTTGATAAATATAATGTATAATATTGGTCGTTTGAAATATTAACTACTTAATACTTCAATTATCATGATTATTTGACTATCCGAATTCATTCTCAATTTTCTAAAGTGTAAATTAAAGAGAAGCGAAATATTTATAAACTTAAAGAAAGACTTATTATATGCTTAAGAAGATTCTGTTGAAGTTACTGCTCAAGTAGTAAGTAAAGCTTCCAAAAGGTTTCTTTTTTATATTTCTTTGATTTTGGCCCCTTTTTCAGTCCCTTTAAAAGACAAAGTCAACGTCGAAATTAAAAGTGTACGTGCAGATGGTTTGATAAAGTCGTTTCTAAAGATATCTAGGATTTTTTGAACCGCCATACTTTAGTACGTATGTATATATCAAGCGAATCGAGTTTATTTATATTTAATAAAAAAATTAGCAAAAAATTAATATAAAAGAATTAATATAGAAGAATTTCTGTCTATACTGCTATTTATATTATACACGATATAGGTTCCGATAAAATTCAGTACATGAGGCGGTAAAAATGAAAGCTCGATATAGTTCGAAATAGCCTTCATAATTTTAATAAGCAAATTTACTCTCTTATGTTAGTTACTTTTGTTTAGCTGTAAATAAATTTGTCAATCGTCAGCTTGTAATATATATATATATATATAGAATTTTCTACAAGTTTTTATTTAGTTATAAAGATATTGAGTAGATTGAAGGAAGGAATTTATTATCAATGTGATCAGTATACTTTGCTTTGTTATGTTATTACGACTAAAATATGAGAATTGTGTGTGTATATGTGTGTATCTTTAATGTCGAGGATCTTATTAAGGAGTTACTCATTGAGACCGTTTATTTGCTTATGCTTTATATCTTTCAATACTTCTATGCCCTTTTATTGTAGAAAATTTCATTTTCGTCCATTTACTAGAAAAGAAAGTGAAATATTACTGATAGGTGCGAGTTGCATAAAATCGAAGTCAAATGGTACATTTCAGAAGCGTGAACAGGATTTTTTTTCCCACTCCAACATCACTTCCTCCCTTGCAGCGAATTCCCGAAAGTATTTCCAACGCTACAACTTCCCCTGAAGGCGCATACGACTTTAGTTACAATGTATTCACCTAGTTAGTTACAGTGTAAATTCTCGTCAGAACCGTCCCTACGCGCTTTCCCCCCATTCCAGTTCACCCTATACCCCCCTTTTCTCACGTGTATGACTTACAAAGTAAGTCCAACTCGATTCCTCCATCGCCACTCGCGCGCTACACTCTCTTATTTTCTTTCTCTCTGTCTTCCCCAACTCGATTCCCTCGCCCCGCGGAGCTTTCCACGCGCTCACTTTCTCCATTTCCTTTTCTGGCTTTCACCTCTTCCTCTCCTTCCACCCTGTGTGCCACGAGCGCGCGTAGCAGTTCCCGATTTCATTCGACTTTGCCAAAGCTGGTCCCGAGTTCGTGCAGTCGGACGTACGGAGGAGTAGTAGTAGGAGAGAGAGAGAGAGAGAGAGAGCGGGAGAGAGAGGAAGGGGCGAAAACTCACGTCAGCAGCTTCCAGCTCTTTTCGAATTTTCTCGATTCCCACCCCGCTCGAGTTTCCTCTTTTCTCTCTCTCTCTCTCTCTCCGCCGCATATTTCTCAGTCGACGTGCATGTGTGCGCATTTACATCCGACTTGAACGAAGATGTATGCAGCGAAAGAGAGAGAGAGCGAGAGAGAGAGAGGAGAAATTTCGCATCGAGAGAGATTCCTCGAGGCCGCTTGCGTCGAGGACGAAGTAAATTATAAGTATATGAGTGCGCTCCACGGGCTATTGGATTTATCAGCCACATCAAGATCTCTACCGCACCGCTCACTTTTTACTGAGTGATCGATTCGTGCAACTCAAGAGGTTTATTCCATTTGCGGAGAGCAAAGGGGCAGGGGAAGAGGGAGAGACTCGTCGAGGTACTCTCATGCTCTGTCGAACAATTCGAGGAGAAATGCAGAAAAGTGAGTTTTTGATTGGATAGCCTATAGCAAGTTTGTTTTATCATTCTCGTGTGGCTGCGTAATGGTTTTTCCGAGGAATCGTCTGATCTTGTGGTTATCGACTTAATATCAAACCATTTAGTCTCTCTCTCTCTCTCAATTCTAAATCAATCGCTTACGTTGTATGCACAAAATATATAAGGTGTGCATAATGTCACTCACATTATACGACGATAATCTATAAAGAGAAATCACATGTTTTCCCAAAGGAAATTTCTCGGCAGCGGGGTGAAAAACAAGAGTCGGCTTTTCTCCTATACCTCCCAACGAAGAAGCAAAAAAGTGTTGCAGTTCGTAAAACGACTGGATAAGAATCCACCTTATCCGGAACTCTACTGCCAGCAAAGTAGAAGAAGAAGACGGATCGTTCGACTTCCGTTTGCACCGCGTGGAAAAGAAAAACAAAACGACAGTAGAGTATATCGTAGCCTCGAGACACAAGAGGGGGCGAACCTTTTATATACACAAGTTCATTGGTTTTCATCTCGCGCGCCCGTATACCTTATAGTAGTAGCTCCTCCACTCCAACGAGGGCCACGAGCCAACAACTGCGCTGTGTCGTCTTTCCCGCAGCGCTTGCAGCAGCGCGCATGTAGTACTACTACTCGTGCCGCCGGAACGTCCCAATTCATCTTGGCTTCGGCGGCTTTCCGTTAAAACAATCCGTTCCACATCCACTCACCTGCGCGCACAGACGTATACTTCTTCTTCTCCTGCTTCTTCTCTCTTGTACCGAAAAAGCATAGTGGCACGCGGTGTCCCCTCGTAATTCATTGCCGCATGTGTGTGCGCTATACACGCGCCTGCTTTTTGGCAGACTTATATATGCACTCGCGAAAGTACGCGTGAACTTTGCGCCCGTTTCTACAATATCCTTCTTGTATATAAGTATATAGCACGAGCTTGCTTTTTCGCGCGTGTGTGTGTATATATATAGGGTCAGCAGTTTGAGGTTACCCGTATAGAGCAAAAAAATCGACGTGTAAGTCAAATTTATAACTCTAAGTTATTGATGGCGTTAGTGTCGCGATGTTATCGGTGAAGCGTATACGCGTGGGATGTCGTCACTTTCGGTGCATTATATATATATATATATATATAGAAGGCTAAGAGTTATTCTTTTTTTTCCTGTTTCTTCGAGTAAAAATAAGAGTTCGCTTTGATGGTATATGCTCGACGCTATATAAAGTGCTGGAAACAGATGAATATATACAACGCACTATACGTGTGCCGACGGTAGGATTAAATTTTGTTTAAAGTTTGTATTATATATATACGTATATATATAACGACGTAAAATTTCTCATCCAGTCTCGCTACTTCGGCTAATGAATAATATTAATAAGACACGTTAAACATTTGATGCGGAATATAAAATTTTAAGAACGACGGTCTCGCGAACGTGCGCTCAGACACTGAATCCCAAGTAGCCACTGCGCACGGGACTGAATTTCGCTATAAAATTCTTAATGGCGCGTATAAACTATCAAGTGCAAAGTTTCTTTATAGTGCACCCGGGCACGTTAAAACTCCCCTTCCTCCTCTCTCTCTCTCTCTCTCTCTCTCTTTCCCTCACTCTTACCCGACGAAATTATCCGTGCATTATAGGCGCACTAAACTAAGCCCCGAAATTATATCCGACGTCGGCCGAATAAAACTCGCGCGGCAGCTATACGTCGACTATATCGCCTTCGCTACTCTCTCTCTCTCTCTCTTTCCATACCTCAAGCTTATACGAGCACTCGTCAACGACAAGGGACGTGATTCGACGTTGTTCACTCTCTCTCTCGCTCTCTCTCTCTGTCTCTCTCTTTCTCAGCAGAAACGTATACATACACACGTGCACGAAGAGTCTTATCCGGGAGCTTTTTCGTGAGAGTGTGTGAATATATATATACATATATACGAGCGAAGCACTTGAGAAATCGAGCAGCTGCGGATTTCATTGAGAGCTCGATGCGGCTATAGGTGTGTACATGTATACGAGAGTGTACGTATATATATATATATATATATATATATATGTATGTGTGTGTTGATGTGTTGGGACGGGAGCACGTGAGCCTGGCAGAGAGATGATAAGTGGCGGGCGTCGCCATCGTTGCTCGCGCCATTATCTGCAGGTTCTTTAATTTCTCTCTGTATACCCGTTGCTCCCGGCGACGACGTCGCAGTGCGCGCGAGGCTCTTTCGGTATTGTCGAGTGCTCGACAAATAAACCAAGAGATAAGAGTTTCACGTCATTGGAACCTATAAGAGCTAATATAATTCCGAAGAGGTTGCGGAGGGAGAGAGAAAGACAATGATGTTTTCGTCACAGTGGTATATTTATATTATTTCGGTTGAATTGAAACAACATTGTGCAGGAAGAAACGACGTTTGTGTATAACAACGATACATCAATTATATGCTCGCGGCGGGAAAATCTTTAAGCGAGTTTTTGAAGTTCATCCAAGTAAAACGTTTGTTTACAAATAGTTAACACGCGTTGTTTCATTTAGAACGCTGCTGCGCGTTAATAAATTGTCGTAATGGATTATCTCAAGCTTGTTAAAATTAATAACTATACGATTTGATGAAAGCCTTTGGAAATATTGCCACTGGTTTTCCCGAACTCTTTTTCGTTTTCTCAAATTTAATTCTCCCGATGTAAAATTTTTTTTTCTTTCGGAATTTCTATTTATAACAGTCAGTCGAATCATCACAGTCTTCTACTTTCTACGAAGACACCGCGTTTTGGGACCGAAGTAGCAAAAGCTATTCGCGTCTAATAGCCATCATGGAATTTCGGCACTCGAGGGAGAGTGCAAGAGAAAGAGAGTAGGAGTCAATGCAAAGGCTGCAGGATAAACTTTAACCCTCGGCCGCAGTGGTGGTGGCGGCAGCCAAGAGAGACAGACAAGCACAATTTACCCTCTCGAAAGATCAAGAGAGAGAGAGAAAGGTGGAAAGGGAAGAGTGAAAGAGAGAGAGAGTGTACGCGAGCAAGGGAATATCGGAGAGGGAGAGAAAGAACGACATACTTCAATCCAGGGCTTGAACTATCTCCTCCATAGTGTCAAGCGCTCTTCGCAAGAGCTAGAGGGGTGGAGGGGAGGGGGGGGGAGAAGAAAGCGAGAGGGGCTGCTCGTGGCGTCCCGGCGATAGATAGGGTCGCCTCTGGCTTTTTGGCGACACTCCAGCCTCCACATAAATACCACGAGCGAGAAAGAGAGAGAGAGAGAATGGTAGACACCTTCCCTCTCTCTGATTTTCACTTGCGGCCTCAATGTCGCTCTCTCTCCCTCTTTTTCTCTGTTTCTTTTATTATGCCTCTTTCGCCCCGTTTGCTTGCTCTTTTTTCATGTCAATTCGTTTTTCCTTCCCTCGACACCTTTCGCTCTTGCTTTACTTCATTAGTCGCGCGCGCGCGTGTGTGTGCAAGCAGCTCCCCTTTTGGCTTGCGGCCGCCCCCTATAGCTTTTCTTCTTTTCTCTCTTTTCTTACCACTCTCTGTACATGTATGTATGTATGTGTGTGTGCTTATATGGAACGTGTTATATATCTGTGTATGTGTATATACCGCCGTACCGACGTGTTAACAATCCTAATTCAGTCCTAATCGAGATTTCTGGTCGGGAAAAGGTCGGCCGTATAACGAAATCTCGAAAGCGAATGCGAGAGTCGAAGGTGTGTAAGAAGCTGCGAGCGTGCTATAGTTATATATATGAAGGTAGGGAGAGAGAGAGAGCAAACGAACGCTTTCTTTTTGGAAGTGTTATTTATGGACGAAGTTCGCCGACGTTTAATTAATTCCCGTGACTTATTCGGCTTCGCGGCGGGGAAAGTATTTTTTTCGGAGGGGAATCGAGAACCGTATATTGTGCGCGAACCGGGTGAAATTGATCGTTGGTTCGACAAACCACATGATTTATTTTTATAATTTTGAGCGTAATATCCCTAGTGGTATATTTTGATGAAATTTCGTAAAAGCGTGAAACTTCATTTTATGAAAAAATTTCGTTAGATTGAAATTTGTCAAAAATTATGCAATGAGACGAATCTACATTTTATTGCTAAACAAAAGCTTGGGAAATTTTTGGAAAACATTTAGTATTTAAAGTATGGATTAAGTAAATATTTTCAGGTGTATATTATTTTATTATTCAATTTTGTCGATTTATTACACTAATGGAACGATATATTTGTAGTTAGAAAATAATACTTCTATACCAGTCTAAATCTTATCTTGTTACAGAACCATTATCCACTAAGAATAGAACCTTTATAATGTATTGTCGCAGGAGATGTAATATTTGCTTTGTGTAATATCATATTCTGACAAAAGAAATTCTCTTTAACGTAACAAAAGGATAAACTAAATGAGCGTATTTCAGTAACTAAAAAAGCATTTTGAATGATCATTTTGAATAATTCCATTAATTCTTAAATCATCACACGAAAATACCAAAATTTCTTTGATATAAAAATATACAATTTTATATCAAAAAAATTTTCTTTGATATAAAAATATACAATTTTATATCAAAAAAATTTTCTTTGATACAAAATATATATATTTTTGACCGCGTACACCAACAGTTTCCTTCCATCACAACGTAAAATCCCACTGCTTCATCAAGGTTTGCCTTCTCTCTCTCACCTTCTGCACGACAGATTCGGGTTTTTCCACAAGTGTGTCACATAAATGATATTAACCTTAAAAAAAAAAAAAATCTGTCAAGCAGCGCAATAAATCATTCAAAAACTTTTGCAATACTCTCTCCCTTTCATAATTACACAACTCACCGTATTCCTTACTTATACTCTCGAATGAAATATTATTACTAGCCACTGACGGCTGTGGGTGTTAAAGTAAATGAAAAAGAAATCCTTACGGAAGGATGAGAAAGAGGTGGAGGAGGAGGAGGGTTCGCGCAATCCGAGCGATCTTCATTTCGTTTGGGCGGTACCGGATTGAGCGATAAAAGCTGACGCCGGCATTTGAATGACAAAGGAGAAAGTGCGCACTGCCGTCGCGGTATCGCGCGATGATTGCGAGGGTGGCGCGTGTATATACGCGCCTCGCGTCCGCGCACAGCCGTTGCCGTCGAAGATTTAGAAGCCACTTAAAACCGCCACTTAGCATCTATTTCGAGCGAAACCGTATAGTATATACCTCGCTGCGTTATATACCTCTCGGCTCCCCTTCTTTTTGAGAAAAGAGAAGCGAGGGAAAGAAGACGAAAAAAAGCGTGTCGCGCTTCTCTCCTCACGATACGCGTGACACGCATAATATATATATATACACGCACAGGCACACACAGGCACAGGCGTATTTCACGCGCGGCGACGCTTTGTGATTTATGACAGTTTCGATTTATTTTTGCGCGACGAGAGAGTATAACTAATGAAAATTTTACGCTCCTCGGTCTACCAGGTTTTTATTTTAGCGTCGCTGGATTACGTATATATATATATTCAACGTAATGATTTTTTCATGTACAATTTATGATGTTTCAAATTGGATTTCGAAATGTAAATGGTTTTCTCAGTATTATACACTGCATTACATAGCATACGATTTCTCCACATCGATGTGTACAATTCTTTATTACAAAAAAAAATCTAATAAATGTCTTTTATACTATATCTTAAATTTTCCCATATTTCATACCGGACTTACATCCGATAAACCCCGTTATTTTAACTTTTTCCCCCCATCTGACCTAAAATTAATCGTTTCGAAAATTTAATAAAAAAAATCAGGACATGGGGTAGGTCGCAATCTAAACGCGAAATCTTTCTCGACTCGCGAAGTCACGGTCGACCAACACAAGCTCTAATTAGCCGCAGCGTAGCGGGCCCGCTAGCACAGCTGACATTGAAAATCCAGTGCACGCTGCTGCTGCTGCTGCCCTTCTTGAATTTCTCAGCAAAACAAACTCCACAGCAACAGCGGTGGTAGTGGTGGTGGTGGTGGTGGTGGTAGCGGTGGCCATAGCTGCAGTAGCACCAGGAGGCTTGGGACGATAATTAATGCGGAGTCGCACAACAAATTAGCGAATCGCGGTCAGTTTGTCGGGGGCTAGGAGAGAGCAAGAGAGAGAGAGAGGACCGCGAGCTAAGGTCCATTTAAATGCGGGCTGAGGGTCTCGAGCTTAATTCGGAATTAAAACGCGCACCAGCGCAACACACACACACATACGCTTGCGCGCGTTCTCTCTCTCTCTCTCTGGACTCTGGAGACTTATCCGCTCGTAAGCGTTCCAGGAGCGCACACGGAGATTTTATGCAAATTGCCGTTATATTAGGGGTACTTTAATACGGACGCCGAGGGCCGCGTTAGTTATATTTATGAACGAGCAGCTATATGCGCCGCATGCACTGTACTTGCTTATATACTTGCGGTATAAGTTGAATCGCGCGGCTCGAGCTTGCGGCTTTTAAATTGGACGTGGTTGCGTATAGGACCGACTGGTTGTATATAATTAAAACGTGTCATACTTTTCCATGCTCGAGCGTCGTCAAGTTTTATTGTTGAAGGGGGGAGCTATTATATTGTTTGATATCGTTTACTGGTTGTGTCTTGTGTTCTCGGCCAGCTGGAAGATTTAGAAGAGGGCGGAGGCGATTGTTAAAGTTCGCGAATTTAAAGGAATTAAGGAGTCGGATATCTCGAAATATTACATTAAATATGAATGTTATGCAAATGACTGAATTTACATGATATTAAAAGCTCGCGGCCTCGTTAACGTGAGCTGAGATACTGCTATTTCATTGCTAATAATAATCTCCAAGTGATAAAACGGAAAACCCGCAGAACAATGAAAAATGTAAACAACGTTAATGTGGTAACCACAATTATTGTTTCAATTGAAAATGGTCATATAAAGAGTCTAAATATTGCTACGTTTAACGACAGGAAAGTGCGTTGATTACTGTTTACGGTATATACATATATATATATACACGTCTTACGCCTATCGTATTTCAACTGAGCGAATGCAAAATAGCCAATGAAGTGAATCAATAACACCATTAAAAGCTGCCAGGAGAGTTATGCCAACGCAGCTAAATATAAAAATCCTCCGTAATATCGAGCGAACCGAAAAATAATCAATATTTCTCGAAGCAGCTCGTTATTACTCGTTAAGTATATATACATCAACTTAAGCGCTCGCGCCTTGCGCACGTAAAATCGCTCCGTTGTCGCGTTCACCCTGGCAAATTTGCTTATTACAAACAAATAAGTTTCTCAGCACGATGGCCTCTCGTAAACCGCGACGTAGCCACGTATGAAGTTTCCCTGCGTATACCACGCACATACACACGTATATATATACTCCACGGGACGTGGCTAATTCCTCGACGCGTAATATACACACATATGTGCGTATGTACTCTTATACATATATATAGCCGCAGCGGGTGGTGGGCTCGTAAAAATTTTCCCGTACCGCCGCGAATAAATCCAATAACACGCGTCGTCGAGCCGTAGTAGATGTCCGCACATATATACATATATATATACATGCGTGAACTCCCTCCCTCTCTCTCTCTTTTTCATAGACATCGACGTATACAAGAAAACGAAACGGCCAAGCGTATAAGGGGGATGAGGAGAGCAAAAAAAAAATGGCAATATCGGCGCTCCGATAACATGTTAATCTGCCTTGGCGGCCGCAGTGACGACGGCCGACGGGCTTATTCGTCTTCTCGACGCCCTCGCGCCTCACGAGCGTGCGTTCGCATACGTATATAATACACATACAACCTCTGAATGGCTAGCCGCACGTATGTATACACACGTATAACATATATACATACACACCCGTATATGTATATATATACAGTAGGGGCTACGAAGCGAACGACGTACGGACGTATAGAGAGAGAAACGTACGGCGGCGTGCGCGTTGCGTATATGCGCTGACATGCTTACGGCCTGACTCAGCGCCGAAAACAAATATTGAACTCGCGCGTTCTCTCTCTAGTAGGCGTTTCGCGTCGCTGCTATATGTACTGCTGAGGCAGTACGCCTACGCCCTCAAGGTCGTGTCTACGCTTCCCCTACTATACCGTCTTCTCCTTCTAATATAGAGGATATATCTACCATTGCTAGTGCTTTCGCTGCGCAGAGAGAGAGAGAGAGAGAGCTGCGCGCACGTTCTCGCGATTAAACAAACAAATAGGTAGGGTAGATGGAAATTCTTGCGATTGAGTAATTGCGCACGTGCGGGTAAATGCCACATGTGTCTGTGTGTGTGGGTGTGTGTGTGTGTGTGGGTGTGTATATATGTATGTATATACCGTACTGTTGACCAAAGCCGTCGGGCTGTTGACTTGGCCAGAGGGAGAGCTCAGTCGATGGGAATTCACGCTGAAAGGGGGAATTTCTTTTTTCAAGCTCTCTCTATATACGATGTGTGAACGAGCGTGCGACTGTGTGCGTATGTGTGTATGTTTGTGAATGCGGTTGGCGTTGAACGAATTAAGATAAGCGTTATTTTATGATGAGTTGCAATGAAGAAAGTTGGAAAAAAGTGACTTTGACGTGACGTAAGCTGTTTCAGAGCAATCATAACACAGTGTGATCGGTATTATTAAGGTATGATACAATTCATTTTTGTAAAATAACTTCTATTATAATATTAAAAAGCCAAAATGTCTGTCCGTCCGTCCGTCCGTCCGATCGTCCGTCTGTCTGTCCGGTCGGTCCCCTCTGTCTTTTACCCAGTACGGTAAGTAAAGGGTTAAGTAGAGGGTTAAAAAATAATTAAAAAAGGGTTGAGAAATGCATTAAGAAATGCGTTAAGAAATTTCCGTCCGTCAGTTAGTCCGTCCTTCCGTCTTCTATACCCAGTAGTTCATGTGTATAAAGGGTTGAATAAGAAATAATAATTGATATAAAATTTTGGAAAAAAACGTTAAAAGATTTTTGTGTCACCGAGCGATGTTAGAAGCGAGCTATATATAGCTAGTATTATATAAAAATATCATACAAGATTTTACCAAATCAAGTTATTATACTTAGTATACGCGGAACTAATTATATCTATAATAAGTATGTCAGTTTACACTAGATGGTTCAAAAAGAAACTGACGACTTTTTAGGTCATCGAAAGACTTGTTACCAGAAATCCGATAGTTTGTACATGGAAATTGCTATTTGCTTTTCTTCTTCCCGGGGGAGGCTTCCTAAACAGGCCTATAACGAAAAAGGCGCTAGGAAAACACTGTGGGGTTAAAGAGATATTTTTAGATATACGTTTTACTGCCTCGAGCGCTCGTTGCCTTAACTAGGCTTGGAAAGAGTTTGCTTTCACTAATGCCTTATTTTTCCTCTAAAACAAATATATACAGAAGTGAAATTAATTTACCGTAAATTCATCATTTTTTTTTTCCTTTTTTTTTAATCATAACTTCCGCATGCTTCCGTTACATAAACTTACGAAAGGTCGCCGTTTTGATAAAGTGACTTTCTCCTCCATCTGTCACTAATCTTATATCTTCTTGAACCAAGTGACGTTCCTAATAACTCAAGCCCGCGCTGAAAAGTGCATCACGGAGCGCAAAGTGTCCCGAAACTCTTCTTCTCACTTCTCTCCCTTTCCTCTCCTCGTACTCTCTTTCCGTCTCTTTCGCACGCGCGCGTCTACTCGAAATCCGCCAAGGCAGTCTTGCGTTCGCGAACAATACGGCAATGCATCTTTCGGCCAGCAATGCGAATAAAACGTCCTTCTCCCTCTGTCTCTCTCTCTCTCTTTCTCACTGTCTGACTCTCGTCTCTCATAAGTCGCGGCACTTGGCGAGTACCGACGACGTCGACTCGGTAGCTCTCCTTTATCAACTATTTTCAGTCGGCCGCTCGCACAATGCCCTCACGCGGGATAATTAATAAGTTCCCATTCGAGTCCATAACAATAAATTCCAGCCGGCGTGCTACTCAAACTTTTGTGCCAGTATATATGTATATATATACACATATACAGCGCGACTGTACATTGACTGGTGCGGGCGCGAGATATCCTACGACGATGCTTTTGCTCGTAGACTTTAAATTAAAATCACTATCGTATATACGTAAAATAGCTGTGACGAACGACAAGCTGGCTCTAATTATCCAACTGCTATTACTTTGTCCCGTCTTTCATTTATTTTTTTAATTATCCGTATACGCGCGTTCGCTCAATTTCGAGAGCACACGGACGCGACTATCCCAACGCGCGTACAAGAGCAGTAAGCGCGCGAGTCTAGGCCCCGAGACTTATTAATAGCGCGGGGCTAATTTTAAAGAGGCGCGAGTGTGTAAGCGAGAGAGAGAGTGAGTTGGTCTAGGAATTATATTCTAGCGGCGCGCCGCGACAACAATCGGCTCATCGATCAAGTCGCGCGCCGCCGCCACCGCTGCTACTGCAGTTGCTGTACCGTGATTTTACGTAGATTAGCCGCAAGCTCGTCCTTCTCTCTCTCTCTATACTATATATATTGTATACGCAGCGATGTGTCCCGCTTACCGCATGACTCGCCAATTGGGCGGGAGGACAGTGTATAGAGCACAGTGAGAACATTGTCGTGCGAGCTTTTTGGAATACGATGTATGAGATGTTGCAGGTGTTTCAGTCCGACGAATATAGTGGAGATAAAATGATCGTTGCAAGCTTAGTTAATTATTGTAATTGTACGGGACTTTTTATATGAGTTTTTAATATTATTGTAAAAGTATCATAGAATGGTGGATACTTAAGATTTGCGCAAAAAAATATAAAGATCGATAAAAGTTTAAAATTGATACATTTAGAAAGAAATAGAGGGGAAGTTAAAAAGATATGGAAAATATATGCAAACAATTTTATTCCAGAAAATAAGACGTTTGATAAAATAGGATTTTTCTTATTTTTGTTACAGGTATGTGTTTTCATGAGCCACATGAAATCTGACCGATCTTTGAATGTGCATACGTAAGTGTATTAACAAATTTGTTATGAATATTTCACTACACTTCTTAACGATTCACTGCTATCATATTTTTTTAATCCGACATGTAAATTATATTAGTGAAAATTATCATTAATTTTCAAGATTTATCTGAACAAGTATTACTTGATTCATTTATTTCAAAGTCACGATAACAATGTTGTACCTCTATAACTCGTTATAAATTTACTTTTGAAAAAATGCCTAACAATTGAGTGTTTTGTAATTTTTTATAAAAATAACAGTAGTGTAAGAAATGCAAATTTGCATTTACTCGTTCTTTCGACTGTAGATATTTCTAAAAGATTTTAGAATGACCTAAATTTTAATTGCATCTTCTGAAGACCCAAAGTAAAGACTTTCTTATACTAATATTCAAAATCCTAATTTTTTACAATCTTGAAATATGGTTAGGAAAAGCCAAACTCTCTATAAATTACTCTATATGTCGGGGTATCTGAAAAAATATTATCGAAAAGCCAAAATACCCAAACCGATGCTATAGGGTTAACCATCTATATACATTCCTGATAATAATCAGTGAGTATAAAAATAACCCGCATATCGGCCTCCCATAAATCCCGTAACCCAACCACAGCGGAAATCTTTCACCCCCTCATCTCGCCCTAAAATGACAAAGTTTACAAACTTTTCCTTCGTCATCTCACCCGATCTTTCCTATTTAAACCTCTGGCGGATACAGATAATCGATCCCCTCGTCCGGACTCCTTTCTCCACTGAAAATCGGCATATCTCGCTTAAGCACGAGAATAAGGAGAAGGAAGATCATCCTCTCTCTCTCTCTCTCTCTCTCTCGTCTTTAAGCCCCTAGCCGCATTGCCATCTCTTCTCACAAGGAGGGTAAAAAAAACGGTGAGCCTTAAGATTCTCGTCGAACGTCTTATATAATAGCATCTCGCCATCTCGCGGATCGAACGTCCCAGCAGCACGGTGTTACTTTAATTGCTTTCGTTTATTCCGACCGTCTCGGGTTATGACCCCCGTTGGCATAACCAAGAAGAAGACGATTACAAGGAGACTAGGGAAAATTCACTACTCCACGGCTGCGCATGAGTATATATAGTTTCTCGAGAGTGCGGGTCCGAAAAAGCAAGTGTGTATCATCGAAAGCAGTCCTGCTGCCGGAAACTGGAACTTCTCGAGAGAAAGAGAGAGGGAAAGAGGAAGAGAGAGAGGAAGAGAGAGGGGGGGAGGAGAGTTCTAATGAAAGTTTGCAGTAGACACCAGGTGACTTATAGTCTCGGAAAGTTGGCGCAAAGCGATCGGACTTTGCTCCGAGCGAGGTAGGATGAGGAGGAGTGAGCTCTAGCAGTGGCGATATACTGGGACGATAACGTAAATATATCCTAGGATCCAATCCAGCGGCCGTCGCGCCCGTTAACGCCGAGTTTTACTGCTCGCCCGGCCGGTATCGCTTCGCCATCTCTCCCTCTTTCTCTCTTTCTCTCCGCGCTCTCTTTTGCGCTCTATATACGCGCGGTTCGTTTGCTCTTTCTCTCTTTCTCTCTCTCTCTCTTGCTTTTCTTTTTCTCCCTTTTACGTCCCCGTTCTCTTCGCGGGCTTTACGTGCTCTGCGACTGCTGTTACACGCCGACGTGATGAGTTAATGTCGTCATGTTTGCCCCTCTGACAATTAGCGTTAGATTGACCTGAAAAGAATTGTAATTTTAAGGTTATTATTAATAAGTGCAGCCTACAGATTTATCTTAGTTTTCATTGCTTGCTAAATTGCTTAATATAATGAATCTCATTTGAAATGGTTTTTTCTATTAGGTGTATATGTTTCGTTAGAGTTGCAACAAAGTTTGATAAGAATATAACGGCGATTGCTTGAAGTGAATATTAAGTAATTTTGATTACTCTGAAATTGGAAATTTATTACCGATTCGGAGAAAAATGTACTAAAAATTAAAAATGATATTTTACCAATTTAGAATGAAAATAAGCCAAGTAATAAGAAAATATAGCAGCTATTTCTATGATAATTATGGATGTATAACATTATAAGAGATTATTTAATTATTATTATTGTATATTTCATTATAGGTTTAGTAGCTTTCGACCATTCAATTTAATTCAATACCAAATCAATTTACATACTTTTAAACGTTCAAATATATGGTCAATTTTGCTTTGATGTTTTTAATTCCATACACATGCATTTAGACTTTGGGGTTCTCTAAATCTAATTTAGTATTAATATTGACATCTGCGAAAATTAATTACTAAAGGGATTATATGGACACAACGAAGTTTTCCTATACGAATTTGATTACACATCGAATCTGTATTCCTTTGACCATCAACATTACTAGAACTCGATTGTGGTTATGATTATTGAATATTATGTACATAACTGTCAGTATTTTGTACTTTGGAAATAATTAACAAGTACCAATACATGTTCCACAATCAAATAACAAATATTTTCTTCTCAATCTTGTTCTGTATTTGTACATTTTGTCCGCCTACATCGAAAATATTCAAGTTAGGCTGTATTAAGAACAACGGAGTGCTATTCCTTTCGTCTCATTTTCACATTTCCCTTTGTCCTTTTCGTTTTGAAGAAGAAAATGAGGGAACGAAGGACAAAAAGGGAGAGGAAGAGAGCGAGAAATAAAGCGCGAGTCCAAGGAGAGACCGTTAAGCCGCCCACGACGTTTTCCCATAAATTGAACAACCGCGGCGACTTTCGCCCGCTCTTTCTCTCTCTCTCTCTCGCGCGCGTTCTCAGCTGCAGGTCTTCTTTGTCTCTCGATTCTCTCGCCTACCGACTGGCTCGCCGCCTGTCTTATTTAAATCATTCGCAAAGCCCTCTTAATATTAAAAAATGGCTCCGTGCGCAAGGTCTTTCTCCACTTCCACCACCACCACCTCCTACTTCTCCTTCGTCGTCTATTTCACATATGTATTACATCTATTCTTGAAGGTATTACGCTATCTTGCAGGTCGGAACGCGACATTTTTCTGCATTATCGTTATTCTTTTACACGTGCGCGCTACAAGGACCAGTGGACATTTTTCAACCATGAGGTTATTTCACTATTTCTTTTGTCGGCAGGTTTAGAGCGTTTTGGTGTAAAGTTTTAAAACGAGATTTCAGGTAATCGAGAGCTCATGGGCAGGTGGCTCGACGTTCTTGATTCGTTTAACTGACAAATATATTTTGGATCGTCGACACTCTTTTTTATATAATACAACTCTAAAAATATGTTTTAAAATTCTCAGTCCTCAAACATGGTACTTTTACATTTTATGCTTGTACTTTCAGTATTATATTTCAATGTTTCAAATTTCTCTATATATACGTTGCATTATACATAAAAGTAAAATTATTCGGACAATGTATTTAGTTTGCGAAACTATGGTTAAATCATCGTTCTGTCGGACGCGTAGTTTAGCTGTCAAAGTGAAGAGTTAATTGAAATATGACTATTTTTACATAGGTACATAAATAACTTATAGGTAAACTTTAATTGACATTATTCATATTTTACTCGAGCCAAGCTTTTCAAACTGTACAGTACTGTAAAATCTTTTATTTTAATTTAATTATTTACAATTCCTCGTTAAAATAATATTCCTCAAACGTATACTATATATTTCTTTACTCCATAAGAGCATATAACATAACTGTATCAATAAATACTTAGTAACGCAGTGTACAACTTAAAGAACAAAAATAACCGGATTACGCATACGTCGAAAGTATACGTTGTAATAAGGCGCAGATGCAAACGCATTATTATTATCACTCGTCGAATTATAATTATAAAACGTTGGCTGTTTTACAAATCCGACATATACATATACACGAGTTTCAATAAGCTCGCAACATCCGTATACTCGCCCACATCATATATACTACACGACACAGAAACAACAAGAACATTTCGCTCGACCAATAATTTCCTCTTAGTCACACCTAAACCTCGCTCTTCTATATCACTCGCAATCATGTTGTCAAACTGACAACGTTCGCGTTTTGCATATACCCTCCTCGTGTTCCATTCCGCATGCCAAGGGAGAAAGAACAACAAAAAAAACCCTTAACGTACTCTCCTCGATATCCGGACGACCGCCTCTAAAATATTTACGACAACGCGATCCTGCTGTATGATCCGTACGCGCGTATCGCAGTTAGCCAACTGTAGCATATGCACATGCGTGCTGCTATATAGCAGAGGACCTTGTCGCCCTTTCGCGGGCACGCGCGTATATATACATATATATATATGTATATACGCACCCGCGCGTGGAGCGACGGACGCGACGTCGCTGCCCGTTCGTCCGTCCGCGCCTGACATTTATGTCAGCGAACAATGCGCATGTAAATTTGACATAGGCTCGGTGATACACACACACACACGCGCACGTTACTGCTGCTGCTGCTGTGCCATCGTCTACATTGTCCGCGTGAAAATTCTTGAAGCTGTGCCACGTTCGGCCGCTGGCTCTTTGTCCGTTGCGCTAGTTTCGCATTATGGCTTTATATATATATATACATATATATTCGCACGTGTAGGTGGACGTATGCCTTTTGCAGAGCGGATTTTCATTGTGCCCAGTATGGGCGTGTAGCGACGGTGTGTATATATATTATATATGATTCGTCAAAAATGTAACGATGTGAGAACGACGGATTATGATGATGATATGAGTGCTTTTCTTGGAGTATGTATATATGATTCATCGTTGGACGCTATTTAAAAGGGAGTAACGCATTAATCATAATACGAGACACACGTAGAAATGTTTGTATTCAGTGCGGGGTTTTTTTACTGTGCGCTCGCTGCGTGACATAATATTTTCAGAGTGTTGATGATGATGACGCGGCGCGTGTATGTGTGTATTTCGAAAACGTTAATAATTTTTCAAAACTAATGAATTTAGCGTACGGAGGTAGCCTGTTGACGCGAAGCCAGACGCGTGGCAAATGTCATTCAATATTTCGGGCAATTTACACAGGCGGTGGATGCACGTCACTGCGGCGAAAGAAATAACAAAAACATTAATCTATATAGAGAGAGGGAGTGCGATAATAAACGAGTGACTTTCTCGACTATTTTTAAAGCCTCGTCGTAAGTTCGAATGTCGCGAAGATCGCATAAAAAACGGCGCAAAATGAAACAATTGCGCGACAAAAGTTTACAAAAATATCCGATGGGCCCAAAAATATATTTACCGCGCTAAATATACATCTTCTGCGAATACGACGATATGAATTTTTGTCTCTCTCTCTCTCTCTCTCTCTCTCTCTCTCTCTCTCTCTCTCTTTCTCTTTTTCGCTAAGGCAAAGGTGCTTCGCAATATAAACTCGACGGTTTTTCCAATAACATTCCTCGGCGCGCAAACAAACAGCGTGTGCAAAGTATGTACGGGCAGGTATATACGCAGACGGAGCGTGAAAAGAGCGATGCAAAGGAGAGAGAGAGAGAGAGAGAGAAGATCGGCTCGCGTATAGAAAGTTTGTTTTTTTCCGCTCAGTCGCGTGCGTTTATCATGCGCACTACGCGAGAGACAGAGTTACAGTGCTACTACTACTGCTGCAGCAGCAGCAGCAGCGATGTCTTCTCGGATTTGGCACGGCCGCGCAGACGTGAGCTAATCCGTTTGGCAAAGCGAGCGCGACAGAAGCACACGCGCGCGCACTGGGGGAGGATCGCAATCGCTACTGTTTTTTTTCTCTCTCTCTCTTGTCGTAGTATAGTCGACGCGTATGTCGTCGTGTATACTTGTCGATTGGTATTGCACTTTTCGAAAGAACGAGTGAAGAACAGAGACGAATGGTATATACATGTAGGGTATAGTATTGTGTCGGAGCGTGTATATGTATATAAATTCACTTATGTAATTGCCATGACTGATTATTAATACAGTAGAGAATTAAAAATTAGTTTTAATACTCTAAAGTACAACTTTGTTAACGTGCGTACTTTAGCGGGAAATAATTAGTTTGACTGGTTTAGATTAAATTATGTATAACATACTCGGCGAAATGGACGTGAAAATTTATAACTTTAGCGAAGTTATAAAGTTCCTGGCTATTTCGGTTAATCCAGATTTATCGGCTAAAATTTTGCACGAATTTGCGTTACGTTAAGTGATTCATATTACGCCAAACATTTGTTTAAAACCAGGAGAGAGAGAGAAAGCCGCTATACCAAAATCTGTCATCCCCTCATATACTTTACAACTAAATTAACGACACTATACCATTTTAAACTGTATAAATTTATAATAACAAATATAAAATTCATGCTCTAAGAGATAACCACCTAATCCTCTACGATTTAAAATTCACGTGCACGCCACTCGAATATCTAAAAAAAAAACATATTCAAATTCCCTTCTCTTCGAAATCCTTATAAGAAAAAAAAGAATCCGCTCGTAAAAAATTCGATAATACTTTCAGCCCACTCCCCTTTGCTCTCGCTTCCTTCTTCTATATATACCTACGACGACGTAAAGAAAAGTCCCTTATTTAAACCTCGGCCGTGTGCGCGTGGCGCGCGTGCGGGTGAATCCTTCCGCCAGGTTCATCTCGTAAATTATCGCGCACGCGTCGTCGTCGTCGCGATTTTACGAGCCTCGCCTCGCTGCGCCCTTTCACCTCTCTCTCTCTCTTTCTCTTTCCTACCTCATGGCTTTTGTACTTTTACGCGCGAGGATGCGCCCAACTCGCGGTATAGAGGCATAAACAGGCCTGCGAGAGACAGGCACGACGCGCCTGCATGGCGTTTATAATGCATTGATGCGTACGTGTGTGTGTGTGTATGTATGTGTTATCGTAGTACCGAAGCTCGACCGGCCTGGAGCTGTTCTCGTCACTCGTATTGTTGTCTGTAGGGGGTCACGCGTACATGGGAGAGATGAGCTGATCTATCTTTACTGGACGAAATTAAGCGTTGAATATGATTCGATTGAGTTTGAGATTATAATATATGCTTTGCAAAATAGATAGCCTTTATCTATATTCATGTATTATTATACTGCGGCGCGGTGCGTAAAGATATGAGCTGCTCATGTTTTTTTTATTCTCTTCAAGTTTATATAATATAGATGATATATACATAGTATACAGGTATATGATATTTTACTTACAAATAAAGTTTTTCATCGCTTTATATAACTCCGAATAAATTAACTCTTAGTCTTTTCTTGGCTTTTAATCATCTCATAATATAACAGTAGCAGCGCGTCGTTATTGGAAATGCTTGATCTAATTCGCGAGGGCAAGGGCTGTAATAACCGGTAATTCGATACGAAGTTTACATGTAAAATACATTTTCCCCGCTAGTTCAATTACAGGCTTATCCAAAAATGTCTCTCCTCGGCTAGTTTAACTCGGCGCTATCAGCTCTAGTTAAGCAAGACAGTCTGCCCAGAGGCGTAGAGAAGCTTCATTTCATTACGTGCCGTTCAACTATGGGATTAGAAAACTTCCAGAACGCGCTGTCTCTCTCTCTCTCTCTCTCTCTCTCGTGAGCATGAAAAGACGTGGCGAACCTAACTTTTGTCCCGAGTATATGCACTGTTGCATCTGCGAATATGGAACTCGTGTAGAGTCAGATAGAGTAAATATGTTTTGTTTATAATTATATATAGGTATATGTACTTTATACTTTGGTTATATTACATAAAGTTATTACGCATTTTAATTGTATATAGTTCTTTGAATTATATACAGTTTTGTTGGAAATACTTAATTTGTCGAGGCATTAAAAATAATGCCGGAATAATCTCTTTGTCTTTCTCCTCAATCTATGTATATGAAAATACTAAAAGCATTATTATAAACTTTAAAATACTTTAAAAACTATTTTCATACTTACCAAAAAAAGTCTATACTTTCAAACATCCATTTTCATTGATGAAATTTCGATTACGTCAAAACCACAGCCCGTGGCTCATTAATTTTTCATATCTGCGCAGATTAACATTGTTTAACGGCGCGTTTAGCGCACATTTGTAATTTTCGCGCGCTCCTGCTAAAATAATATTCGACGGGTTAAGCGTAAAGTTAAAACTAACGCTCGTGCGCCGAACTCGTAATCAAGTGTTTTTAATTAAAAACTCTCTCTCTTTTTCTCTCCCTCCCCGTAATATGCGAAAACACGCGCCGATCTCGCTTCAACGTTGATATACCGTACTATATGCGCGCTCTATACTTTTCAATCTCGGCAGCAACAGCAGCGCATTATAATTTACATCTTTAACAAATTTGCACAAATATTTCGCATCGCAAACAAGCGCGTGCGGACCGACCGACGGTTCTCTGTGAGAGTTGATTAACGCGAGGTATATATATATATATATATAGCGAGCGCACGTATATAGCAATCGATTCTGCCAAAAGCAGGAGTTGTAAAAGGGCTGGGGGGGGGGGGGAGGTAGTATAAGGGAAACTTTGAATATGCATAACGAGAAATCGAATCGATTGCGGCCGGTGGCCAAGTTAAATTGGAAATCCTCGTGCGATTTTTCAGGGTTGCCGCTCGCGCTTTGCCGAGTACTATACGGGCTCTGTCCTGGTGAATTAACATAAAATTAATTTTCCTCGCAGTGAGATCGTCGTGGCAATGCGGATGGGGAGAGAGAGCGACTGAGTTTTGCCGCACGGTAGGGGGAGAGCAATCGCTATAAGGGATAGAAATGGAGAGTAGATATTAATACTGATTTAAGCCGGTTATTGAATATCAAATTTTAATTTATTTCAATGATTCTACATTATTTGACAGTATAATGGTAGTTATGTTTACTTATATACAGAGGCAAAAGCTCCTTATCGTGACATATAATTTATTGGCGATTTTATATATATATACACACCTTTATGTTTTTCAATTTTTTTAAAATATCTTTATACTTCAACGAAATATTCATTTGAATATGTGTACATTATATACTCGACGGATGTGCTTTCACGTCAGATTACTTTTTTTCTGAACGACAAAATGTATATACAAATATTCATTCACTTCACCTAAAGTTTCGGAACTTGGATATATAAAAACCAAATGCTCATATCGTTCGAATCCTATGCGAAATCATGAGGCAAAGGGTCACTGACTCGTGTCCGCTCGCGCGTTCCCGATTACCACTCCCGGCAGCCATGTAGGTATAGTGTTTGCACCAGTAGTCACACGCAGCAGGGACATACTATACAAACTCGACTCTCTCTCTCTCTCTCTCTCTTTCGATCCTATATCTCGGTTCTAACTTCCCACGGGGCGTACGTGTATATGTGCGCGCTCAGGGTATATACGTTTTTACCCAAGTTTGACACGGAAATTTATTCGCGCATAACCGATTTGGCGGCGTTTCAAGACGAACGCACACATACATACATACATATACACATACTCGAACATCGACTATACGTTTTTTTGTACCCTCCTCTCTCAGACTCGCACTCTTTCTCCTAGCAGAGCAGAGCAGCCTGTTTTACGATCAAAGTTCCGAACGACATTTGCACGTCGCCTCCTTCGTTCGCTTTCCGCTCCAACGGTGCTGCTGCTACTGCTAGTACTACTGCGCGCGCGCGCTCGCCCTTTCGCTCGCTTTTGTGCAGTGTGTCGCTCGCTCTTTCCATCGCATATTTCTCGTTCTCTTTTCGGGCTCTCTCTCTCTCGCACTCGCTCTCGCTTTTTCCGCCTACGAGCATTTTCATTCTGCGGTGGCCGTTCGCACCGGCTGCACATCATCTGCGCGACTCGCTTGCTCCCTCTCTTGTTCTCTCTTCTCCTCTTTTCCTCTCTCTCTCTCTACCTCTCTGTACCATTGCCGTTTCTACTGCTGCTGCTGCTGCTGCGTCGCTGGTGCGCGCTTGCGCTCGCTTTCCACTTGCGCGCGCTCATTCGAAGGAGCGAACTCGCTCGGTAGTTTCTTGCTTCTCCGGATCCACTCCGGTTCCCTCTCTCGTTCTCTCTGCTGTCTCTGTCTCTTTTCCTCCCTCTTTCTCACTTTTCTCTCGTTTTTTTCCACCCAAGATTCTTTTTTTCTCATCCGTCTGCCGTTGCGCCGCCACCGCGCGCACCTTTCCCTCATTCTTTTTTTTTCACTTTACCTTCAACTCTCCTTTTCTCTCTCTCCCTCTCTCTCTCTTTTTTTTCTGATGAAAAATACTGGTTGGGTTTATTGTTGGATTCGCAGCTGGCGGGAGTATACGCGTTGAGGCTATTGGAAAGTTTAACTTTTTGTGAAGTTTTTAATTCTGACGTTCTTTCGTATACAGTTTTCCTCCTATTGATTCATAACTGAATTCGTATAAATTTCTAAACACGCGCACATTGCGCGCTGTAAAGTAATTAAAAAACTTTTAAATGTAATAGTTGAGAATTATTGCTAAATATTTTAACAATTACGTTTATTCTCATAATTCGCAATATTTATACTATTCTTATTATGTATAAGTATTTTGTTATATTATTTATTTTATATTGTTTATATTTTTTTTTATTTAAGATATTAATCATTGAAATTTCCTACAAAAAATGAAAAAAAATTTAATAAAACTCTTAAATCAAACTTTTTTTAAAAAGTATCGAGTATAGCCAGGTGGAAAGCTTATTGAATAAGACAACTATACCGGAATTCGAAATTATCTCGTCATTACACTAATAGCAAAGTTTTCATCCTTTCTGATTAAATTCATAACCCGCACCCTGTCGCCGACTTCTCCTTTTCTCTCACACCAAGTCTCGACGGTATACGTAAATGGAGCATGAAGTACGACATAAATAACTAATTGATCTTTCAATCGACACTTTCGCGCCTCGTGCGCGCTCGATATTTCTGCCAGTAAAAAGGAATCCGGTTTAATAGAGGCACTTAAAAAAAACTGCGACCCCTCGAGAAATTTCAGCGGCACCCTGTCGTCCAACCTTAAGATCGTATAATTTTAATTACGCCCGAGCACTTTTGAAAAATGCAACGTCACGTGGCCGGTAGACGAAGGAAAGCCGCGGAAATTTTTCTTAGGCGCCCTTCTTATGCTCTCGCCCGCGTGTCCTTCTCTCTCTCTCTCGCATTAATTATCAACATTGCGTGCCCCTTCTCTTTCTTTCTCTCTTGAGTTTTACGGTGCGGTGAAGCGTCGGCGGTGGCCGAACGTAAGTCATTCCACGATTCTCTCGCCGCGTTTAACTCGAATAAGGGGAAGTACGCGCGGAAGCTTCTTATTTCCCCTCTTCGCAGGTCTTTCTTCTTTTTTTCTTCCCGTTCTCGTGGTATTTTCTTTTTCTCTCTCTCTCTCTCTCTCTCTTTCTTCTTCTTCTTATGCTGGAAAAGATAGGCGAAGCTGTGCTCGCGCGCTGCGTTTTGTTCCGGTAAATCAGCATCTTTTGACTCTGGCTAACGATCGTGAAATAAGGCTCTTGCAAAGTCGAGCGCGAAATGACATTCGGCCGCTGCGGCTCTCGCGATGGAGTTATGCATATAATCTCGTTGGCTCGCTCGCGGGGGGATGCTTTTATTCTCTCGTTCTTTCTTCCGCCTTTCTGACGACGACTATGAATTTGATTATAACATTTTTTCATGAGATGAATTCTGATATTTTTCCAGGGATACATTTAAATGCTTATATGCTTATGTCAATTATAATATTCGTTTAACCGATCCGTTTGGTTTAATAAAAAAAAAACGTGTAATGTATATAAACGTGTATTTATAGCAATTATCTATAGAAAACATTGACAAAGTACATTTACCAACTTCCTACCACTCCAGATGAGACCTTCGACATGCATGTTACCTGTCGCGGTGGCTGTTTAACGCGCGCAGTCGCACAGATCTCGTGCAAATCGGAGCATGAGATAGCAACTCGTTGCATGCCGGACGCACGACCCTCTGTGCCCGCATTGCTCCCTTGCGTACAGTTCGCCCGTGGAAAATGAGACAGCTTCCGGTCTGTCTTACAGCTCATTCGCGCCCCGACCGTCTCTCTCTCTCTCTCTCTCTCTCTCGGGGACGATTCGGGGCTTTATACCGGCCCTAATACTATAAACTACCGTGTAAAAACATTACTTCAAAGCGACCCGTAAATTTGCGAGCACATGTGTAGCTGCTCTGCGTATATAGCTTTGAAAAATTCAAATCTCGTTGTGATAGTGTATATTCTCCAAATATGTATATGAATCCCAAATGAAGTAGATTTGCATTTTCGGCGAAGACAATAGCCAAATTTTCTATAATAATAGACTGATATCATAGACTATACAATACATATTAAATAACCATCTTATATGCTCATGCCTGCCTTTATTTGTTGTTGTTCTCCAAAACCATCACAAACCCTATCATATAATGTATATATTTTGAAAAGCATAAAATGACGCTTCATCACTAAACCGTATGAATTTTTCTCATTGCAGAGTGACAGCGGGCTAGCGGACCCAGATCCAGGCCGAACTGGCAGCATGACAGCCATTAATTCGGTAAGACCGCCACAGCACGGCCAAGCCTGCATCCCGTATTTCATGCGCGCACTCGCTAGCGTACGTATACGTACCCTCCTCTTTCTCTTCTACTCCACCTCCTCCTCCTCCTCCTCTTTCCATCCAGCCACTCTCGCTCTAGCAAAACTCTGCGAGAGGAATGATTCCTGCAGCAGCTCTCTCTCTCTCTCTTTTGACTCTTTCTCTCGCGTCGCTTGCTTTGAGTTGCTACCGCCGCCGGCAGCGGCAGGAGGGGGCAGTCTCTTGCAGTTTCGCCACGTGCGCGGACGCCTCGCGAATTTCTAAGTGGCTCGATCGATTCCACGCGCCTGCCTGCCCGCGAGCTAACATATATATATGTGTGTATGTGTGTGTGTGTGTGTGTGTATATAACATATAGGTACGTACACACGTTTCGTCCACGAGCTATATATTTCTCTCTCTCTCTCTCTCTTGCCACAGCGCTATATACCGCGCCTGCCACTGCTACTACTACTACTGTTGCTTGGCTTTATTTTACGCCAACGCGCGGGGGGGCTGGGTATACCGTTGGACCGTTCTTTTTTGCGTTGCGCACCGCCGTGCAGCTCGGGGCTGAAAAGAGAGGAGAACGAGGGGTCGAGAGAGGGAAGGAGGAGAGGAGAGGGTCCGCGTATCGATTGCGAGGATTAGAAGCAAGAGCATGGGTTAGAGCGCTATATAGCGAGTAAGTCTCGAGTTTTAAAAGAGCTCTCGGAAATGTTCGTTAAAATTTTTCTCAATTTTCTTCGCTTTGTGTATATATATACACGTATTTCTAGTCGGATGTTTTAATGGTCCGATTCGTTGTTGCAATTTTATTTTACGCGAGTGAAAAAGCTATATTAAATTTTTTTTATCCTATATACCGCATGTATATATGAGCGTATACGAGAGAAAAATTGAAACTTTAAAAATGTATTTTTCACCGACTTCTACACACACATATATATGCACGTAGCATTATGTGCTCTGATTATAGAGCAGATGAAATTTTTACAAATTTCGCCAATTCCGAATTTCCTGCAGTTCCCACGCACGCGGACGATGTTCGACATTCACCACGTACATTGCGGCGTCTCATTCCGCGCGAGATAGCGTTGATAAAAAAAAAGAGCGTGCGCGCGGCCGACGAACGTGACCCAAGCTTCTCTGCTCGCACCGCTACGCGGAATTCGTTTTCGCGGTTCAGAGTCGCTCGGGTCACACGCGGGGAATCGAGAGAAGAGAGACAGCGTCACGCGTGAAAGGTAGAGAGAGGGGGGATACTTTTGAACTCGCTGACGCGTGCGAGTGCGCGCTGATTGGAGTGTTAGTTAAGGATCACGTAGCGGATGGCTATCGGTTCCATTTGTACGCACCGATCGCCACTGTATATATATGGTTATACAGAGAGGGAGGTCGAACGTGTGTATACGTCGTTGCGAGATGGCTTCGTCGTGTTATAGTTACGAAGGGATTAAAAAATTTGGGGGAAAAATCGCTGGCCGATCAAAAAGTACCGCCGCAAATACGGATGCGTGAGCGCGGCAGCGGCAGAGATTTTCTCGGTAAAAAATGTTTGCCGTCGATGGCGATGAATATTTGAAATGAAATATGCTTTTATAACGGTAAGCGAAGCTGTGTTACATGCTGTTAGTCGCATGACATTTGTGGTTTAGATCTGTTTTTTAATGGTACAGAAATTCGTTATTCATAATATATAATTATATATAATTATGTAGAGGTAATACGACAAGTAATAAGCGTAAAATATAATATCATTTTTTACATTATACAATATACAAGCAATTAAAATAAATTACCTCTTATGTAACTTACACTGGCAAATATAATGTAAACTTACGAGTATAATTCACAGTACATCGTTGATCGCAGGTGGCTCATTCATCTGTATGACTATTATTTAACCAGTCTATATCGCGTTGCAATTAGTTCTAGAATAGATCGTTGCATTGTCATTCGGAGATACTTGTTAAAAGCGACAACTGCAAAGCAATTCCGCGCACATAAATCTTTCCAATTTACAGAGAATTGTGTGTGTGTATGTGTGCACTGTGCTTTCACGTTTGCGCGTGGCTCTCGGCCAGTCTTAATTAACATATTATTTAAATTTACTCGAGGGAAATCGGGAGTAAAAAATCCTTCATCCCTACTGTCTCTCTCTCTCTCTCTCTTTTACCGAGTAAACAACACATCTGCGCGCGCGGCACACTTTAATCACGCCGTTTCGGATCAGCAGCGTCGGGTCTCATTGAAGTATTGATTAGCGATACGTTGGGCATAATTACGCCCATTCTCGTTCTCTCTCTCTCTCTTGTTCCTCTGTATTACTATTTTACACCTTTTCTCTTGGAACATTGTACAATCGAGACAAGAAAAAAAGAAATAAGTGCGATCGTCAGGTGAGATTTTTTGCTACACATATACGTATATACGGTATAGAAGCCACGCATCCGTAGAAAAAGGCCTGAATTTCTCCATCTTCGGTCGTTCGCGTATACGTTTGCGAGGGCGCGCGTGCACCCGGGCAATAGTACGAAAAGAAAACTCGTAACTTTTTCAATTTCGCTCTCATCCGGGGGGAGATCGCGCGCTCACTTGCTCGCTCGCTCGCGTTGCATTCGCTAAATCGGAATTCGCAAAAACTTCGCGTTCCGCTTTCTCTCTCTCTCTCTCTCTCTCTTCTTCTTCTCTTTCGTTCGCTTGCTAGTTTTACGCTTTTGCGAGTGCGCGCGCAGCCGCGTGTATGGGTGTTTATACGAGAGGCGTGCGAGGTGGGAGGTGGGCGATAAGCCGCTTTTTCCGAATACTAGCGTATACTGGAAGCAATGGGGAGGTGGGAGCGGCGGCATCTCTGGGACGGAAATCTAAATAATGCGATTGTATGCGAAAGTAGCCTTCGGGAATCAAACACAAGCCGGAAAATTCGTACATGTCACTCTCAGACTACCTGCTTAAATTTTCAAGTGGCTTTGCCATTTTCTTTCCTTGTGCTTTTTCACGAGGGGTTGCGCTGACAAAGACGAACACAGAAAGATAGTATTTCATTTATAGTGCAGTTAGAAGAAAGCAAGAATATTCTCTTACAGTAATTGGCGTATGAAAGAATCATGGTATTCATTAAAATAAGACCAAGTTTTTAAAAATCATATAATGTAAATGCAGTTTTTAATTCATATTTTATAGAAATTCCTTAAAAAAAAGATTAATGCTTATACTCAATACATATTTATGTAATTACTCGAATTCATTAAAGATATAAACTTTCTTTTCCTATATCTATATAACTTATTTACAGGAATTTAATAAAGTGGTAAGAAGACTTTTCCGTCATTTATACTCGTAAAATAAACATAAAATTAATTCGCGAATATTCTGCAAACGATCCTTTGAGCGAATCCAACACTTGGCATCATGACCATTCGTTATTCAGAGGACGACCATCATGCGCGTGGAATTTAATTCGACCGAAGCAGCCTGGAGGCATATATAGCAGAATCCTCATTACTTCTCTAATGCAATTTCTCCAGGGGATCAAGAGGGGGGGGGGCTGCGAAAAAATTTTCCTACAAGAGCATTTAAGATTCTTTTCGGCTCGTTTCCACTCCCTTCTCCCCCATACCGCTCGCAGTTTTATATATACACGAAGCGAGAAGCCATTGCAGCTCGCCCGTCCTCTCCTCCCACGCGTACGATAATCGGAATTTCGCAAAGTCGCGCGAAGGTATAGGTACAAAAAAAAAGAGAGGGGAAAGAACGGAGAATAGTCGCACGTCGAATCGAGAGAGAGAGAGAGAGAGAGAGAGAGAGAGAGAGAGAGAGAGAGAGTTCGTGACCGACAAGAAGGGGAGGAGAGAGTATAGGTGTTGGCGGCGATGGGAGAGGTACAGAGGGAAAGTCTCTCGGGTCGCCATAGGGTGTAGAAGCAAAGTAGGTGCGTGCAGTACAGGCTGTCTGTGTATGCTGCTGTACTCGGAAATTCCGCGCTTCTATATACAGGTATATATATATATATATACGCGCGCGATATATAAGAGGGGAGAGCTTGCACGTCCCGTGAGAGCGACAGGCATACGCTGAAGAGAGAGAGAGAAAGGCAAGTTTTGCTCTCTCTTGAGAGGTACGTTGCGAGCGCGTGAAAAAGAGAGTTCGGTATATCGATAGAAATCCCGTATATACATATACGCACCGGTCCACACGCGCGTGCGTATATTCTCTCCCGGCTACTACTACTACTACTGCTGCTTCTTCTTCGTCTGCTTTTCCATTCTCTTTGTTTTTTTTTCGTGTACATCGACTGGCGTGACGCTGCAACATTGGTGTTGTGTTGCTGCGAGTATGTACACATATACGTATGGCAAGCGTGCGCGTCTATGAATGTTTGAAAGCCGCTGATTGATTGCTGTCGGTGCTTCGTGCACGTGTGCTTTCTCTCTCTCTCCTCCGCGGGAGAAAGTTCTTATATACGCGAGTAGTGCGCGCAGGTGTAGAGAGAGGCAAGCGAAAAAATTGTCGGATAGACGCGAAGGGCGAAACGAATGGGGATGGACGAGCGAGCGTGTATATATAGCGCCTCGAGCTTGATAAAAAGTTGACGGCGTGCGTGAGGGATGGGGAATTTTTCGCAGCGGTATAAACGTGGCTACTATATATAATGATCCTTCGAAGAAAATAATAATTTATTGTTTTACGCATGGATAGGATTGAAAACTCATATTCTTAGAGGTGGATGTATTTTTTGTACTTTTTCCATTTAGAATCGAATAATTAAGTTCTATTTTTGTCAAGTTTATATTTATATACATTTATTTTTGTAACGCGCGCGCGCGCGCACAATAAACGAGTTCCGTAAAAGCTGCGAGACTCTTTTCGCCACGGTGCACGTCAATCCTAACACCCAATTTCAATGTAATATCGTTACGCACGCGGGCGTTTTTCCCGCCCCCGATCAGTCGCAATTCTCAAAACGACGCAAGAATGTGTGTCAGACACGATGACGAGCAGCTTTCTCGCGTCGTCCTTCTCTCGAGAGGTTACCGCTCTTTTTAATACACACACATGGTAGTAGTAGTAGTAGTAGTAGTAGTAGTAGTAGTAGTACAGACTACAACGCAAAAAAAGAAAGGGGAGGACAGATGATGCGTGCGCGCGAGCTTGTATCGGAAGCATGCCAAACGGAAATGAATCATAGATGTATTTTCGTGATCCGTTTGTTTTGCAGCAGCGTTACCCAAAAGAAATCCCCTGTGTGATAGACAGTGACGAGGCGCGCGACGGTGGAGACGTCATCGAGTCTGTTTCTCTCCCTCTCTCTCTCCCACATTCTTATTCTTATTTTCCTCTCACTCGCTTCTTCTTCTCTCTCTCTCTCTCTTTTTTCTCTCACCTCACGCGCTCGTGCTCCTCTTTGCCGGCTCGCTGGCTCTCGGCCGCGCGCGAAAGTTGAAACTCTAAAAGCTCGTCGTAGTAGTCGTCAGCGTGCAGAGCAGTGGTAACGGCGGCGAGACGAGAGCGCGAAACCGGTTTAAATAAAGCACGTGTATGTGGGTCAGTCGCGTGGTGGTGTGTATATATAGATATATACATATGTATATAGTATAGAAGCGTGTTCTTCTACTACACGACTATACTGCTATACGTATATATGTGAGTTACGCAATGCCGAGCTTTTGTCAGTATATAGCGCGTGTGCAGTGTGCGCGGCACCGCTGCGGCTGCGCGCTCCACTCTCGTTCTTCTTCGTCTTTTCTTCCCTTTTGGCCGCACACGCGCGCGCGCGGTTCTGTGCAACGTAAAAGCGCTCTATACAGATGTACTGCGCGCGTCCGACTTGCCGCTGCTGCTGCTGTTGCCGCGCATTTCGTCTTCGTATACCCTTTCTCTCTCTTCTCTTTTGTTTTCTTCGTTTTTCAACGTAGCAGTGTAGTTGTCACTCTCCCGCGAAATCGATGCGACGCGAACTTTTTTGTCTTGCTTCTATACCACCCCCTTACGCTTCCGCGTGTTATATACACGTACATACGTACGTACGGAAAGTCGCACGCGTCGTCTTCGTTTTCGCACGTTGCTGCTGCTGCTGCTATAGTTTTCACTCTTTTTGCTGTAGGATGGATCTGCGAGAGAGAGGAGAAAAAGAAGTTAGACTAGAGAGTGCGGTTTTTTGCGCTCTGGCGATTTTTGTTAGAGCTATATATACGGGTATAGCAGGGCTGCTCTTTGTAAAGTGGCTCGTATTAGAGCGCGAAATTGCAAGTTTCGTTTTTACAAGAAAGTAAAAGTGCGGAGGGTCGCGTTGAGTATATTGTTTTTAGTATTTTTTTATTGTTTGGGTCTGCTAACGAAACATTTTTTAAATTGCCAACTTTTGATGGTACAATTATATATTAAAACTACATAATAACTCAATAAATGAGTTTTAAGCTACAATAATACTCCCTCGAGTTATTTAAGAACATCTTTCACGGCCCACTTTAGTATACCCAAAACTTCTCTGAATGATTCTCAAAATCCGTTTGTCGAACTCGCTTTCTTTCCCAGATGCACGAAACGAATCCACCCACACATTTTTTTTATCAACTTCATTACAGTGTCTCTCGGTAAGCCCCAGCGATGCGTTACTCCCGAGAAACTCTCGAATACATATACACACACACATTCTCGTTCTATCTCCCTTTCGGCCAGTTTACGAGTGTATAGTCTTAGCGCAGGCGCTCGCGCAGGGCAAACGCTCGTAAAAGCCTCGTCGTGGAAAACCGAATATAATGGACTTGTAAATTATCCGGGTCAGTCGAGGATCGCTTCTTCTTCGCTTCTCTTTCTCTATATATATCTCTATCTCTCGCTCTCTCTCTGTCTCTCTTTCCCGTTCACCCCTCCTCTCTCTCGTTTCCTTCTCTTGTCTCTCTCTTTCTTTCTTCTTCTTTTTCACTGCTCTTCGGGTTCACCCGTAAATGGTCTCGTTTCGGAGTCCCTGCACGCGAAGAAAAAGAAGAATGGCGCGAGCTTTTTCACGTGCGCGCGCTCTTGAATTCTCTGTTTTTACTCTATTATCACGGGAAATGTAGATTGCCTTATTTTTACGTTAGACTGTAAATGAAGTCTGTGTATTCGCATTATGTATGTATATATAGTATAATGAAGTGATCTCGAAAAACATTTTTCCGGAACAGTAAGTCGAAATACGTAGAGATTTAATCCTTGTTTATATTATATTATCTACATTTTTTGTAACCTTGAAGCTTTGAATATATTAATATTTTATAAGATGTGAAACAACATTATGACTAGTTCGGATGCCAGAAAAGTGAATCTGCTCGGAATATATTGACCAAGAAAACGTCATTCCGAAACACTTCAGCTTCAATTCTACTGCTACATCCTCTTTTCTTCCCACTCATCGCTTCATCTCTTATCGCATCCTGATTTCCTCAGAGATGCGATTGGACGAAATTGCCCGCTAGCTAGATATACGTGTGTGTATATATATATATACACACACACACACACGTATACAAGTTTGAAGATCTTGCTCCCCTCCACGAAGCACAAAGTCGCGTCGTTACTTCCGATCGGAAGATGCGCGGAAACAAGCGTCAGCCCGTGACTCTAGCCCCGTATATAAAAGACGACGGAGGTGGATTCGCCCTAACGTATAGAAAAAAAAAAGAGAAACGGAAGAGGAAGAGAGTGAAATGAATACGTGAAACCTTTTCTCTTCACATGAAAAAAATGAGGATCCTTTAATCTCTTTCCGTTTGAGAGCTAGCTCGAGGTAAAAGTCGAAACGAGCGCGAGGTTGTTTCGGCCGAGGGGACACCTCCTCTCCATCTCTCGTGTTTATAATTGGTAAATTATTCAAAGCGCAGCGCGATAATGGCCTCTCGGACGTAGTTATGTATCCCTCCACCCCTCGTCTTTCTCCTACTCTCTTCCTTCTCTTTTTCGCTAATACGAGCACTCTGCGCTTGCCCCCCCCCCCCCTGTCTCTGAGTCTCGCCTCGTTATAATACGTATAATAACGAGCAGGAGGCCACGCGCGCGCGCGCGCTTATCGGGGTTCGGGCTTTCACTCTCGCGCTCCCTGAATGGATCAAACTCGACTTGCTCTCTCACTCGCCAGGCTTTCTCGTGGGTAGGAAAGAGAGAGAGAGAGAGAGAGAGAGAGAGAGAGAGAGAAAGAGGTTTTCCAGCGAGCAATCCAACAAAATCGAATCGGCTTAGGGATTTCGAGTGGCCGAGAGTAGGAGTAGTAGTAGGGTAAGAGAGAAAGACGAGGATAGGTAGAAAGAGAGGAAGAAAGAGGAAAAGAGCCCTCTGAAAACTTTTAAGACGTTTACGCTTGGCTTTGGGTGCGAAGGGATTTTTTTTCCTCGAGTTTGTGGATGCTCGCCGTGTGCTCGTGTGCGCTGTACCCGAGAGATAGTCGGTATGTCTGTATGTGTGCTGTGGCGTAGTTCGCTGTTCCGAAAGAGAGACGGGAGAGAGTACGGGTTGTATTTTTAGAGATGATTTGTTTTGAACTGTTACTCCGAATGGTGTACGAGCATTTGACGGTGTAAGGTCGCCTTTGACAACGAATAGACATGCCACCAATTCGTTTCTTAATGAAGTTCAAATACTTTTATATAGATCGCACTACAATAAGTAACCGTAATTTCATTGTTTTCTCCTTTTTTTTTGTTTTTTGTTAACCTCTTCTTAAAATACCGATAGCTCCTATTGAAGTATCACAAATAGAGCAATTTTCCATTGCGCACGCACATTTGTTAGTCCGAACGAAAAAATCGGACCATCAAATGATAAAAAGAAAAAAAAAGAAAAAAAAGAACGTAAAATCAGCGTCCCCCTTGAATATACGTAGGCCGAATCGAACGACACGAATTTAAGCTCTCTAAATGCGTCCACTGCTCGAAATATCGACGCGCGTGATTTTCCATTTTTCGACGCGCTCGGGCTGGGGGATTTTTCGTTGCATCGTCATCCTCCTCCGCGTCGCCCTCTCTATTCTCCACACCTCGCGTTCTCGCTCACCGAGATAATGGCTAGCGCAAGCGCGCGTGGGTGCATCCACGCATATACTATTTTCCGATCCGTCATCACGGATTTTGAAAAGCGACCAGTCCCGTCCTCGACGACGACGGCGACACGAACGACTGTCGAAAATATATATGTATATATATTAGAGAATACTCTGTGTACGTGACTTTCGTTGCGTGGACTGTATGGAAAAAGACGCGTTATAATAGCGCAGTTATTTTTTTTATATGTGATTTATTAATATTGGTAAATTTAAATAATGATTCATTTCTAATATAGTCGTGAAGAAATTTAATGTTTATTTTGATATACACGTCACATTTAAATGTGCCACGTAAGCACTTTAGCGTGTGGATATTTTTAATTTAACTTAGAAATGACACCAATATTGATTGATCCATGTCTAATAAATGAATTGTAGACAGTTTAATCGCATTTCGTCTTTTCGGATATTTTATTTCTAATAAATGTTGTTGAAATAAGCCAGTTACTTCTAAGCTTTTTTTAGTATATATATTTTTAAGTTCTCTCAGAATATAAAGATAAAATTATTGAATAAATAACAAGTCGTTTAACACGATCATAATTCTGAAAGCAAAAGTTAAATTTATTTTTAGAATGATTTAAAAATAATTTGATCTCGGGTGGAATGAATTTCAAAAATTTTTAAAACTATTTCACGACTCAGCAGTATATAAATAAATTTTCTACAAAATTATAATGCAAGTTTTAGAATACTTTCATATTTACATTTTTTTACGGCAACATAACAATAAATTCTAACGTGAAAATAAAAGAAAGCAGGTCATCATTATTTCGTAAAGCTTTTTAAATATTCATTCTCAAAGACCATCGATATCCACTCAATATTCTTACATCTTATGTTTTCATGAGGTGAAGTTTACCGATCAATTTTGGAAATTCACGTATCCTCCCAAACTACCATATTATGTGAACACACATTCTGTCGTCGGAGATGTTCTCTCCAGAGTTTCTAGAGTAAGAGAGCAAGAGAAGTAGCGCGCGAGGGAGAAGGAAAATGACAAAGTAATGGCCGCTACAGCTGGCGCAGAGAGCGAGGGGTTCGGTGTCGATATTTTTCTTTGCAAGAACGACTATAACGTGCGTCCTTTTCTCTCCCTCCCTCTCTCTCTCTCTCTCTCTTCTCCCATTGAACAAATGACCCGTGATTAAGCTGCTCACCATCTCTCTCGTCAATTTATAATTTTCTACTTTGCCGCTCGATTTTTCGCGAGAGTCAGAGAGCGTTCAGTGTGAGCGTGCAAGCGAGGAAACGTTTTAAAAATGTATCGACGGCACTCGCTTTGAGGGTAACGTTTGTATAAGGTAGCTATTTAAAGTTGGTGGAGATAGGAGGGAACATTTGTGAGATTGTTTTCGTCTATTTTTCAGAGTTTCTTAATATTTATCGAACCGAAATCGTTAAATTTTATCCATTTTTGCCCGAAAAATTCATGAAATGATAAATAATATTTTTATGCTCCTCGGTTGAATTTAGAATAGAATTTTTATACCGCAATAGCAACTAAAATTTGAGCAAGGAAAGTGTACGGATATACTTATTTAAATAATTATAGCAAATTTTTTTTTCCTAAATGACGACTCACAAACACACTGTTTGCATTCAGTTAGCTAATTCCGCTCAGGCTCTGGATTACGAATCACCGTTACAGCCTAAATATAAAAAGCTAATTAGCACGAAGCGTAGAGAGAGGAAGGTTAAAACTCGGCAGCTACTGCCGCACACTCGTTAATTAAACGTGCGTATGTTTTTCAGCCGAGCGCGCGATCAGCCCCCTCTTGAGATAAAAAGACCGGCGCTTCCGCGGAGAGAGCGAGAGAGCGTTGAATAACGAGAGCAAGGCTGAGGTGAGGGGGGGGGGGGGCACGTTGCTATTGCCACCGCCGACGGCGACGAGGAGGTTGGCGGGGGAAAAGAACGAGAGAGAGAGAGAGAGAGAAAAGCGAGTGGATACAATTAAACGTAGATCATTGAGCAGCGAATGGGATCGCATTGCAAATGCGCCCCCCTTTCCTTCCCCCCTAATGAATGTCCGATAGAATCCTATAGAAGTCTCGAAGAGAGATTATCTTCGAGTGCTGTGCAAGGGGGTGAGAGAGTGAAGAGGAGACGAGGGAGGGTAGGTAGGCGAGCGCCTGCAGAGTCGAGAGAGATCGAGCCAGCGAAATAACGCGCTTCAGTGAAAAGAGAAAAAGTAGTGTGGCGACGGAGGCAGGAGAGAAGTGGAAAGAGAGAGAGAGAGAGAGAGCGGCCCTAAAATCCAAGCGTCTCTAGACGAGCCGGCAAAGTCGTCCGCCCGGAAAATAACCTCCGCCAAAACAACTCCCACCCTTGGCTCGTTCTGTGTGGGTGTACGTGTATGCGATAGAGAGAGAGAGAGAGAGAGAGAGAGCCTGTACGGTCGCCAGTCTGAGCCTGTGCCACGTGAATTGTCTCTCGCTGCCTGCTTTTCTCTTTTCTTCGGCCTCTATTTTCTTCGATTTTTGGCACATCACGCTATCTTGGTGTGTTGATAAGTGTAAAAATATAAATTGATTACATTTTATAAGAATACTTTTTCTCACTATTTTATTTATCCATGTTTATTATTTTTTTACAAGTACAAAAGTGTATTCCTCCTTTATTGTAATTTCTCACAAAATCTTTCAACATTGTAATAGTATAAAACCTAGTATTTAAAGTTTAAAAGAAGTTCTTAAATAAATCTGGGTGATTTTTTCGTCATCCAAACTGGGTAGAGACTCCCAGAATATGACATAGTTTTTGAACAGATTGTAGAAGTCATAACGGATAAAATAAAGAATCTGATTTCACCCCGATATCCGGCTTTGCTCCACTTTCACGTATTTGGGATTGTAGAATTCAATACAAGGTCAGAAATATTGATCTTGATCTTTCATTTTGAACTAACCAAAATTATCAGTTTGGAGAGTTTCTTATATAAATTCGCTAACTTCATTGCGAGTCGAAAGAAGAAGAGAGCCAGAAATAAGGAGCGACGAGTGCGAAAAAAGGACAAAGAGCGGGAAAAGATAGTGTATCCTATTGGCCCGATTCCATCGAGGCGATGTGTGGGCATGTATGTCTATAGGCTCTCCTTCTTCTTTCTCGATCGTTTTAACGCTGAGCCTTGCTACCCTGTCTTTCTCCTTTTTTTTTTCTTTTTTATCGTAGTTTCTTTTTCACTGTTTATCTCTTTCTTCTTCCTTGTAGTTTTTGGCTGCTTAAAGGAATATTTGCGCAAACGCATCATCCAATTGATCACGCGTGATTATAGACAACGAAGGTTTTTCAGCAATGAAAACATTAATTTGTATGGTCGTCGTTGTACCTCTACACCAAACTAAAAAAAAAAAAAGAAAAATGAAGATCCAGTAAAAGGAATATTAAAATTTTCCAAGCAATTAAAACGTTGAAGTTTATTATATTTAAAAATCGCCAAACAACAACGTTTAAAATTACTGTAAACAATAATTTCGAATTTCTTCGTATACCATACGAAATTGCTTTCTTCTTTCGATTAGAATGCAACCGACCAAAACATGATATCTTGGAATTAACTGTTCCTCTCAAATACAAACGGTAAGCTGTTCTATTAAAAAGGCTGCGTTAAAACCATCGCACTATTCATGCAATATAATTCCGTCGTTTCTTCACTCACCCACCCTACACACGCAGACTGTACCTCTTTCCTCAAGAAGTTGAAGTGCACAGGTCTCTGCTGCCACTGTGATCCAGGAGTATAGACCGCCTGAAGCTACCTCTTGATTGCTCTCGTTCATGCGCCTCGCGCACGTACAAGACGAGCACGCGTGGCGCTAGGCCAAAATTGAAAACTTGAATCGCTCGACCGTGAACGTAGAGAAAGGGAAAGAGAGAATCTCTCGTATACTCGACTTGTCAAGTTTAATTCTCTCCTCGCACGGATTCTGCTAAAAGCACTCGCTGCCGATAGTAGCTCTCGTTGCCTCGCAGTGCTACTTATGCTTACGGATCTAGTGGTTTGATCCATCTCGGTTTGAATATTTAGTCTTGATGCGTCAACTTTTATGATCACGTTGCTATGATATTTCACAAATTTCTCGTTAAAAAATAATTGACTCTTTTAATTTATTATTATAATTTTTCCTCCCGCCGGGAAGAAAGTACCACATTCCCGCCTGGCTCCGAAACAGGAATATGGCATTTTCGGCCTCGGAGGGAAGAAAAATAGTATACGCCCCTCGGGAGTAAAAACGGATAGCCCACATCTCGTGTTTGCCACCCTCGCCTTCGGCTCGCGAAATAATTGTATATTCGAGCATCGGGGCGGTATATACGAGAGAAATCTTTTGTTTATCCTCATCCTCTCTCTCTCGTAGCCACTGTCGCGCGAAATGAAAAACTTTCTTTCAATCTTCCCTATCCGCGCGTAAAAAGAGGAGAATTTCTTGTAAGGTGAAAACACGAGAGTAGCGGTACTCGCTCTTTCTCTCGCTCACGTATCGTCGTCGCATCAAACACACAACGCCTGTCGATATACACACACACAGTGCGACAGTTTCTTTTTTTTTTTAATACGCGCAGACACGACGCATAGTGTACGAAAGTAAAGAAATTTGTCCGGAAATGACAAAAGTCTTATAATAAAAGGCCTAAAAAAATCATTTGGGTGGCATTAGAAAGGTAAATACATATAGAATACTAGAAAATTATTAGGAAGACACTAACTTGAACTTATGATCTTGAAAAAATGATTGTAAGTTGGGAAATGTGAAAAAAATGCGTTTCTGTGATTTTACTGGCACGATTTTACTGTTCATTTTGTTTTTAGACTTCTATTAATACCCATAATGTATCAATACTCATTTTTTTTCCTCTGAGAAAAAACTGCTGAATGATATAAAAAAAAGTTTTGGGAAAAAATATGATATAAGTGTCTTATATAATACTAGAATCATATATTAAATTTTTTTTTAATTTAATTTAATTAACAAAATATAATAATTTTAGAATTTAGTGTATAATTAAAAAAAAATAAGTATTTTTATAATAAATGTATTGATAAAGAAAATATATATAAAATTAAAATATAAATTAATTTTATTTTACCTTTTGTAACAGGGTTTATTAAAATAAATTAATTTAAAATATATTATAAAATATTTATATTTATATTATAATACTTTCATATATTTATACAGATTATTAATATATTTGTAAGATTATTATACTGGTATTAATAGAAGTCCAAAAACACGATTAACAGTGCAATTTACAGTTATTTTCCAAGGTCATAAATTCAAGTTAGTGTTTTCCAAATAATTTTCTAGTATTCTACATTTATTCACCTTTTTAATGCCACCCGAATGATTTTTTTAGGCCTATTATTATAACACTTTTTTCATTTCCAGACAAATTTCTTTACTTTCGTACACTGTGCAACGCATTGCGCCAAGCCAGCTTATTCTCTCACATGCAACGACGATCCCTTTTTTCCCTTCTCTCGTCATTCTTCTCTTCTACTTCGTTCGCTCCAATAGGCCAGCAGTGCGAATCCACTCGCGCCGACTAATGGCTTTTTTATTCAACTCGTAAAATCGTTTTATATTAAACCGATGCTAACGCGAGAATGCATCCGAACGTTCCTCCCCGCTTTCTCTCTCTCTGCCATTTCCTCATTTTCCATTTGTCTTGGCGCTAGCGCGTGGGCCAAGCCTCGCTTTCTCCTTTCTTACGTCCTATACTATACTACTCCATCCCCTCGTTTTTACGTCGTCGCCGTAGATCGCGGCACAGCGATTGCCGCACGCTCGCCCCTACCGATTGCGCTCCCCGCGCGCGACTTATCCGCATCCGAATGAAATACGATGCGCGACGCTGCGGCGGTCGCCGAAATCCGGTTTCGGGATAAATTCGCCCTGTCTCGTTCACACGCGCGCGAGCGCGGTTTCATTAGATTGCGGCTTGTGATTTATCGCGCGAGTCTCGTGGTTTATTTTTATAATTAAACAGCGTATACTCCTTCCTTTTTTTTAGACGATCGTCGAGTCGTTAGGTCGTAATGGAATTTAAATCTTTTATTGTTACTTTTGTTTATAGCTTCAATTAAAGTAAATGTATAACAGACATTTCGCTTTTTACAAATGCAAAAATATTTTTATGTTGTGTATTAGATAAACGAGTAATGTTTTATATGTTTCTTTTGTTACAGGTAAGCATCAATCATTCTCTGGTCCTTCTATTACAAACTACACTGATCTTCCTGATCGTAAGATGATTAATTAATTGAGATTAAAATAATAAATTTTTTAAAATATCTTTATAAATTCCACTGACAATATTACACAAGAAGTATATATAAACAAATTAAGTTAGTTCTGTGCATTATTAAAACTTACAATCACAGTGGTTATTAATTCTAATACAATTTGATACTCGAAAGTATTGAATAACTACGAAACTTTGTAGAATTTGCAACTATATTATTGCCTGTACTACATGCTGCGTCCAAATATTACAGTACCATAGCACTAAGTAGAGAAACCATTGCAATGCCAACGATGCATACGCACAACATTGTTGGCGTATTATACAGCAACCCCATAAGGATCGACGACCGCAGTAATACCCACACTCACCCTTGATATATAAACAGAATCGAGCACAGAGAAATTAAAACTTTCGCTCTCATGTTCTTGTACACCAGCAGTCATCAAAAACATTAGCTGTCGCGTATCTCACCGTGGTAGGGAACGAAAAAGACGACTAATCAGAACTGAGTGCGCATAGAGTCTATCCCTCTTTTCCTGTACCTAAAATATAAAAGAAATCCAGAGAAATATGCATATATGCATTCTTTCACTATTAGTAGAATTAGATAATAAAAGCGCGCATCGGTCGAATTTATTTATTGTTTTTTTTTGTATTTCACGTACAGCTCTGTCGATATATCTATATGTAACGAGCGTGTTGCACGCGTGTATATATATATATATGTGTATATATATATATATATGTATACACGCACATGAACGAGAGGGAGGAAGACCGCGAGAGCGTGGCACACGCAGTCACGTATGTCTCGTAAAATTTTTATAGTACGATGTCATTCGATAAATTCATGTACACAACCGGCACGGGGTGTAATTCAACATGCATGACGTAACTGTGGCGCGCTCGCGCTCGCGCAAAATCGTAAACGAAAGTTTTATGTCGCTCGGATATCCGAATTCTTCGTTTAAAAAAGCCGATGTATATATAGAGCGCGTCGGTGTGAAAAGGGACACGCGTTGGATGAACGCGAGCTCGTCCGAAAACGATGCGTATGCAATAATAACGTGGCTGTCCGCAACGTGTTCTAAACAAGGCTAATGTAACGAAGCGTTGAAAAGTTTCGATAAAAATGTAAATGCCCGCGAGTGTGTGTATGTATAGTGCCGACCGCTATGTGATATGTAATAAAACGGCGAGTATGTGCTCGAGGGGTATTGGCATTCTAAAACATTCAGAACAGGATTCCATAATCTGTACGTATATATGATTCGACAACAAGATAATCGAATATACCAGGCTGGAGAATATTCTTTTTATTGAAAATAGCACTGCGTTGCTTTCGATAAAACTGATATTTCGATCATACTTTTTTCAATTTATTTGAATTTTTCATTTTTGTTTATTGGAAAATACCATAGTATAAAATATAGAAAATGACAATTTACCGTCGGAACTTTAAAAATGCATTGTTTCTTAAATCCATATACCACTTTAAGCGCGAGAAGGATTCGTGCTATAAAGGTTTTCCGAGAGTAAACGAAATTCGCAATAAGGCGCGTCGTCGTCACGTCACCTGAAAAAGGGAAAACAAAGTTTATCTCCTCCCTCTCAATATAACGACGGATCGTTGACGATGCATACACGACCGATAACATTCTCCCCCTCCATTTTTCGCCATCTCGCATCTCGACGCGCTCATTGGCAATGTTCTCGAGACACATTACCTTATTCCTCTCTCTCCACGGCTTTATTTACTCTCTCCCTCCCTCTGTGCGCGCGAATGTATATAACGCGCTCTCATCTACTTCTCCCTCATGCGTCTTCCTCGCCTTCGCCGACAGAATTCACGTACGTATATATATATCTACACACATATATAGAAGAGAAGTGGAAGGAGGCGGGGGGGGGGAGCTTTTTAAATTTGTTTCTACTCCATTAACTCCGCCTCGTTCCGGCGTGGCGCTCTCGCGCTCGTACCTTTCCCAAGCGCGCTCGCGCGCGCAGTATCTTTACCTTCTTTCTCCCTTCCGCACGCGCGCAGCCGCCCGTCGTTCTCCTGAAACTCCTGAGATAAAGAAGGGCCGGTGTGTGTATGTGTGTGTGTGCGGGTGAGCGAGCGAGCGCGTAATATCCATTTGCCCCTCCTCGAGTTTTCTCTATATATACTTCTTTCTTCAGTTCACGTGTGTGTATATATATACATATCTACGCGTGTGCGTATTTTCCTTCAAGCCAATGCTTCGACTCGGCATATAGTCCGAGCGAGCTTGCGATCGCGTTTTTTTTCTCGATCTCGCTTATACTTTTTCAATATCTCTCTCTCGCTCGCTCGCTTGCTCGTTTTTCCTTCTCTCTCTTTCTGTTCGTTTGATTTTACCTACGACCGTAAAAGAGGAAGTCGTTAAGCGATGTTCCGCGAATATAAGGCGCAGGCGGGTGGTGACGCTAGCTTGGGAGGGGGGAAACGCGAGGGAACGAGGAAAAAGAGAGAAAAGGGAAATCTGTAAGTTCTTCTTCTTCTTCTAAACGAGCGCGCGCGAGGCAGCGGGAGGGCAGAAACGCGCCGCGCTTACGCGAGGGAAATCTCCGAGTCAATTAAACTTGGGAAAAGGCTCAAAGTCAAGTGTATGTATAAGACGGATGCGCGAAAACGGCCTTTTCTCTTCTCGCTCTGATCCGCTCTTTCGAAGCGACTCGACGTTATACCGTTCTGTCTCCCTCTTCTCTCGCTCTCTCTCTCTCTCTCTTTTTCTCTTTCTATAGAGCGTAGCAAAGCGCGATTAATTAGATCGCTAGGCAGCGGGGCCGCAGCTGCATGCTGCTGCATAAGAAAACTTTCGATTTCCCATCTCCCTCTTCCCTTTACGGTATATCGATTGCTCAAAGACATCGAGTTGAAAGATGCAAATTCTAAGGCTATCTCTCTCTCTCTCTCGTTCTCCAGTTCTCTGAGATCTTTACAGTCGCATCATTATAACGTGCGCGCGCGGCGTCGGCTCTTTGAAACGCGATAGGTTTGTAGCGCGTTCGTGTTTACGCGAGAAGTTGTCGACGACGTATAGCCACGTGTTTTTCGACGTCATCGGTGAATCCAATGCTGCCGCGGTCACGCATCGTAACATGAAATGATACACGGTAACGCGTATATGGCTCGCGTGCAATCTACACTGTTTGCGGAGGTTTCTTCTTTCTCTTTGTGATACCTATAGTTGAGGTTGCGTTAAATTGAAGCAGCTGCTTTTCTTCGTTAAAAGTATCTGCGTAACAGGTGCCTAGAACAAAAAAAAGACAAAGTATATTTTTACATTCCAATTGAAAAAAAAAATATCAATGATGCCTAAACAAAAAATCCATCAACAACTTCCCACCTCGCAAATCCCTCCATACCCTATTCTCGTCGTATCCCACTGTCGTGCTTTGTTCACGTATAGATTGTACCCTAAATGCAACGTGTCTCGCACTTCTCTCATGGTCCCTCGCCTATATCTCGACCCTCACGTATACACATCGAGACGCGCGGGGTTGCGCTCTTCCGACACGATAAGTCACTTTGCGCGCCGGATGTGCGTGAGCGCTCGCGGGAAAACGAGCCTGGTTATATATACGGAACGCGGAGGAGGGCCGAACCCCGAATGCGAAGTGCGCCGATTAACCCTCCTAGTTGGGCTCGCTGCCTGGGATGATGATGATGATGATGATGATGCAGCTATAAAAGCATTCGCTATATATTTGTTTGTTCCTCTTCCCCTCCTATATACACATACACACACACATTGGTTTTCTGTCTTGTTTTCGTATAATGATGATGATGATGATGATTTCAATGCGAGGGAAATTTTCCAGTTGGCTGAGATGAAATAGTGTAGGAATTGTGAACGATGGACGGTTTGAATTATATTGGACTGCCTGTATAGTTTTTGTTCCGAGGGGTTGGCTGTGCTTTGAGCTAATAATGGTAAGTTGAAGTGATGGATTGGCAAGCGGACGACTGCAATAAGTCTCGAAGATTTAATTGGGTGACATTAATCGATGTTTGATAGCATATTTTGTGAAAGTACAAAAGATGGCTTTGATTCGATATTAATTATAGCTATATATACCCCTAACGTTATTTCCTCATACTTATTTTTTGTTATTTTAACAATTATACGGAAATTTGCTTTGTTAAGTGACCTAATATATGTGTTCGTATTTAATGAACTTAATAGAGCAACTACCAGTTGTAATCGGTTTAAAAAAAAAAGAAGAATTTCAAATCGAAACAGCAACTCCATTAGCGAACTCATCGACAACCCAAAAGCTAGCCATGCGAATCATTAGAGTCCTCAAATAAGATAGTAAAAAAAAACCGAACGGTTTCGCACACGTGTGTACATGACGGGGAAAGAGCGCGAAAATACGCAGCAACAGCAGCAGCAGTAGCAGTAGGACGGCCAGTGGTCGACAATTTAAGCATTAACGAGACTGAAATGCCAGATAAATCGGACCGTAAAAATTCGCCGTCCCGTAAAATCAACCCTATTAGCCTCGCCTGTCGCGCTCGCTACGCCGTTTGCCCAGCCCCGTGACTTGGTAAACGCTGTCTATATACACGCACATATACACGTATACACAGGTGTATACACTTACGCACACACTCGTGCAACTGTCGCGCAATTTCCTCTGTGCGCCGGCGTTATCTACCCCGCGCCAAAGGCCGAAAGCTAAATTATCGCGTAAAAATTTTAGGCCGCGCGCGCGCGCTCTCCAGGTTTTCGCGCTGAATATTTAATTTACAGTCGCCCATGTGCACGCGGTTTATTTTGTTATACATATGTATACCTTCATATATGTACATACATACCTTGACCGTCTATTTCAGCCAATATATATAGTGAATAAATGACGAGAAGCCGGCGGGTGTTATACGCTTATTAAAATATTTCACGTGAAATTGCACGCGCTTTTTCGCCGCCTCTCTTCTACGTGTGCCCCACAGAGAAAGAGATTAAAAGATCGTAATTTTGTTTTAAAGCCTATATACTAAGTTGCCCGTGAAATGACTCGAAACCCCATCATCTTGGATATACACTTGAAAGATCTATATATACGCAACTCTATATAGTGACACATACGTTCTTCTTTCTACGCGACATCAATCAAAATAACGGAATTACATCGTATATATACTAACCTTTGCACGTTTGCAAAAGTATACACACACACACCTACGTACGCTCGTTACGAAATACTTTTTAGCGTGTGCAAACTCGCTTGGATTATTTATTATCGCTTACTCGCGGCTGCGGGATTCCACGCGCTCGTTGGGCGGAAAACGAGGTGGGATGAAGGGAGGAGAGGGGCAGAGGCGAGGCTTTAAAGAGTATTTGCATTGATTAAAATTGATGAAACTTGCGCCGCGCGACGCAATTTGCAAATATTTTCGCGGCCGTGAGATACGAGCGCGCTGGCGCCCTCGCTACTACCAGCCTGTAAAAACAGATCTCGAGGGAGAGTGGGCAAAAGAGAGAGAGAGGGAGTAGATAGAAGACTGCTATACTGGTGCGTTTCCTCTAGTTCGCGCACGAAATCCTTTCGCGCGCTTGTTTTGCATGACAAGCAGCCTTCGTTTCGTGGAACTACGCGACGCACGGATTTTAACGCTCGTTCACTGAGTTTTCTCCATGACACTGACGTCTCTGTCATTGTTTTTCACTAGACTTTCTGCGGATAATTTCCGTCCTAAATTTTTTTCTACAAATTTTAGGCCATTTGTGGTTCTTCGTAAATGCATGATCTAGTATAATATTTCGAAGTATTACAGAAGATTCTGGAATCACTATACTTGTGCAACAAAATATCTGAGAAAAAACATGCGATAGTATAAAATATGCACGTTTGATACAATGTGTTTGTCATAAATATGGACATTATGATTTATGATTTTTAGTAATAGTAGCGAACTTTTATCGCAATCGTTAATATACGTCAATCTTTGACTGGTCTCATTAAAAACCGCAAGGTAATACATCGAAGAATTAGAGTTGGAAAAAATTCAGTCTACATGCAACTCGAATCCCCTGTAACAATCACTGTATTAGCTCGATATCCAATTTGATTGATAATATACGTGGAACGACACGCATTGGATAAAGCTTGCAGCGAGTAGAAGAGGCTCTGGTGCAGAGAGACTGGCATAGCCTTTGAAAAGGCAGACGTCTCTTTAGAGGCCATTACGCGCGGCTTGAAGAGGGCGAAACAGAGACGAAGCGAGAGACGAGAACGACGACGACGACCTCGGGGGAGGGGTAGAGCGTTGTTAACCCGATCACGGTTCAGAGACGAAAAGCTCACAGGGATCGTTAACTGTGGCTGCTGTACACCAGGAGGGAGAGAGAGAGAGAGAGAGAGAGGGACGCGCTTTTATATACGTAAGTGCGCCATAGGCGAAGCCGCGCGCGTGCAGAGCCAGTAGTCCTCTAAATGTTACTGTTATGGCGCGAGCGAAGTGTACTTCGAAGGCTGCACGCGGCATTTCGCTTCTCTCTCTCTCTCTCTCTCTCTCTCTCGCGTTTCCCCAACGCAAGCATGACTGTCCGCTTGCATCGGGAGCTCTGCTGCAGTCTAAACAAATCCGAACGGAGGGGGAGGAACTGCTGGAAGCGATATGGATTTCGGCAAAAATATCTTGCGGTGCGGACGAATGGAAGCTGGTCTCGGGTTTACGATGCGACGCGGCTAGAAATGGATATAGTGCGCGCGGCTTTTTCGTCGGATTTTTCAATGCGTGGATAATGGAGTGTCTGCCGTGGTTCGAGAGTTATTATAGATACTGTGGGAGCTGGAAAAAATGGATGGTATATATTTACTTATTTCTCTTTTATGTTTGTGCAAGGATGTTTAGAAAAAATTAAAGAGACACTACCATATACTATACGTATTTGGTGAAAATATACACATCGAACCTAGATGTAACATTATCTTTCGTCGTAGTCAAAATATAAAAACAGCGTTTTAATAAAAAAAAAAAACATTAAAATTTTAAAACTAAAATTAACCTTACTAAGAGCTTAATTAAAAAGCTAACTACAATGCACTTATGTAACCAGATCTAATAGTATAAAATTTGCAAACAAGTGAAAATGAATATAGACATTCAGAAAAAATGCTACATATTTTTAACATTTTTAACTAATTTCATGCCCAATTAAACTTTCTCACAAAGTGAAACCAAGGAAATACGTATATGAACGTATAAGATCAAGCGTGACCGAATTTCTCCGAGTTAGCTTATATTTAAAAAGTCTGCCGTAGCTAATCGACTTTAAAAAACATGAAAGACCTCGTAACAACGCAAATGCGAAGAAAATTTGATTTCTTTTAGCAGACGGGCAAAGTAGCACGTAACGACGTCATAGCGCGTGTAATACGCATGTACCGAGCTAATTTCGCGCGACTCGGGCGGTATGTTGATAAAAATTCCATGCAAACTGTACACAGCGTCGGCGTAATAAAAAAACCATTGCAGTGCCGCCACTTTTTCGCTCTTCTTCGGTGAACAACGGCGAAAAAAGCGTCGCATCCCCAATGCAAAAGCGAGAGAAAAAAATCCGACTGCAGCCGGTAAAACGAAGAGTATACACTGGGATAGGACAGTGAGAGAGGGAGAAAGAGAAAGAGAGAGAGAGATAGAGAGCTCGAGCGTAGTAGTCGCTGCCACCGCATTATGTATCCAATATTTCGCGGCCGCGTTTTGCGCATTTTCATGCATATTGCATGGATTTGCATTCGCGTTTTGCATATTTTATGACTCGGCGCGCGCGAGCGGCGCTCTTGCAACCATCGCACTGCCACCAAGTTTCGCCCGCAGGGACATTTTTTCGCCTATCTGCTTTACTATCCCTCCTACTCTCTCTCTCTCTCTATCTCTCTCTCTCTCTCAAATTTTCTATTTCCCCCGGAATAAGCTCGGGTGCACGCTTTTTTTTCGCCGGCTGACGCGTGACCACGTGTCACGTTTAGCAAATGAGAGTGTCACACGTGCGGCGGCAACGGTAGCGGCTGCTGCTGCTGCTGTTCGTTCGCGCGTTGCAACGCGGTGCAACGGTGAAATAAAATGTCGCTCTTGCCTGCGTATACCTCGGTGCAACCCCCCGCTCGTCTCGTCGTAACGCGCCGCATATAATAATGAACTTCGTCGGCACGGCTGCGGCTACGCGCGCCTGCTGCTGCTACTGTTGCTGTGGTGCTGGTGGTGGGCTGGTTTATTTTTATTTTTATCTCTGGCCCGCCTGTGACCGCGAAAAATTACCTCGTAAGAATTATGCATTTGCCGGATATGCGTTGTGCAGAGGTGCGAGGGGAGCCGACGTGTGTATATATATATATGTGTATAAATACAACATTTTGTCGCGTGAGCTGGGATGAATGTGTCGCATTGTCGTGGTTTGCGTAACGCAAAAAGTCGACGTTTTGTAGGATATGCCGCGTTGTTCCATGCATAAATGGATGTTGAATTAACAATGGTAGCGTTGTGTGCGAGGCAAATGTGAGGCAACTTTTGCAAAGTTAATGAATTAGTCGTTTTTATTAGAAAAAATTAACATTTATTATGCGTTACGCGTACACAGAAGGGAATGAGGTACATTGTTGGCAACTTTTTATTATAACGAGTGAAAGAGTGTCTAAGTAATAAATGCCTATTAGTTTATAAGTAGACTTTTTTATTCTAACAGAATATTGATGTTTATTTGACACAATTTAAAAACCAAAGGGAAAAGGACGTTATATCAATTTTAGTTTGCTTTTAATAAAGAGTTATTAACAACGTATCTCATATTTCTATGTAATGTAATACAAAAATTATGTTACATTTTCAAATTGCACAATTATTTTTGTTATTTAATCTGAAACACTAGCTTTATCTTTTTGTGTATTTGTAGAATACAAAAGTCATTGTAAAAAATAATGTTTGAAAAAGCTGAAATTATAAGCCATTTCGTGTGTCATTCTTTTTAGAACACTATATGTAATTGACGTCTCTGTGATACGTATGTGGAAATCGAAAAATACATTTGTACGCGTAACATTGCAAAACAATTTATTTTAAGAGAGGAATTTAATTTTTCAGCGCCCTCTGCATGGAAAGTGAAACGTAATAATCAATATTTGAATAATTATGGTTTGACGGTGAAAAAGAGTGGAAATTATTCATGTGCATGGAATCGGCAATTGGAAATTGTACATTAATTAACAGGCTAAATTCGCCGCTTAAAACGCAAATGTTTCACTTCAGCGTAATTCGAAATAGGTCTCCCATAAAATTCTTTAAAATGAATACATGCGTAATACATGGAAAGCATGTCAATAATATTATTGAACGCTAAATAATAACATAAATTACACAGTAAGTATGAAAATGACAGGAATTAAAATGTATACACATTTCAGAAACACATATAATTATAATCCTGATATTACAAAATTAGTTAATTTTTTGTTAAAATCATATCATATACAGAATTAATCCTTTTTACATGTATAGACATCAACCTACTTTGTATTAGATACAAATCGTGTTGATTGCATTAGTAATAAAATCTGAAATAATTTACGACGCCGTCACTGAAATTTATGAGAACAGCAAAGTCGACAAATTTATTTCAATTGAAATCTCTTTCCAGGCACAAATAATGACACTGATTTCTTGCAAATAACAGAATCACTACATCCTCGGCCCATGCCGACTAAACTTCCTCTCCCTACCTCGACAAATCCCATCAATAAATACTCCGTGCGCGGAAATACGAAAAGAATCACCGGACATAAATAATACGTTAACGTCCGCGTCCCCAATCGGCGATTGCTCGGGAAAGGATTTGTCCATCGGGGGTGTATCGAATTCACTCTTCGTCCCTCCTTCCCCCTCACTACCACTATACACTATCCTACCCGAGAAAAGCCAATACAGCGTCGACCTAACGAGCACACGAACCGAAAGAGCAGCAGCCCCGGCTCATCGTAGAGCAAAGATTAGCGGACAAATTGGTTATCTATCGTCCGCAGCAGTAGCAGCAGCAGCAGTAGCTTCCCTCCCATATACACATATACACGTACACACAACCCTATATATACTTTCCCTCGCTGTCTTAGGCTCCTAATGGAGAGCCATTAACAACGCCACGCCACCGACACGTGTGTACGCGCGCGCGAAATTTTTCATCTATACACCACACGCGCTTGTGTATATATATATATATATATATAAGATTCCTTTGATTGATAACGCGTCGCACGCGCGTGCTGGGGTAACAAGTGGAGTAAGACGTTTTCGCGCGGCGCTGGCTATATGGGATATAGAACAGAGGGAGAACGTATAACGTATCGTCTTTCAAAGTATCGCGTGGTAAGCGAGCACACGCGGGTCCTTGACTTATTTATCACACGCGCCCGCGCGCGCGTTTGCTCTTTCGGGGGAAGGACGAAGAGGTGTCCGGATATACATGTCCGGAGAGGAAAAAAGAAAGAGCGACGAGCGAGCGTTTCAGTGAATTTTTTAGTCAACTGCTGCTATTGCTGCTGCTGCTCCTGCGCTCGTAGAGCCCGATAAACTAGTGATTTCGCGCTCTGCATGTACTGTTCTTGTTATGTTGCACATTGCCTTTTTTTATCTATAGTTTGTGCTTGATACTTTTTTAGAAATTTAAAATATACGCTTTGTTTATGGCTGAAAATGGAGAAAAGAGTACTGATAATATTCCCTTCAAGCTAATGTGTGAAAGTAGTATAATATATTGATGTTAATAATTTTCCGTAACATAAAGTATTTAAAAAAAAAGAAATATATAAAAGCAATATATAACGTCTAAATACACGGAATATTCTACTTTTTTCTAATTTTCATGAAATTTTTCTTCTATTTCTCTTTGCTTATTAAGATTAATTTTATCAAATCTTCCGAGAAGCAATTTAAATGCGTATTTGCATCTTCTTTTTATTAATTTACTTAATTTATTATTATTTCATTTCTATCCCAGTTCATAATATAATTTTATTAAAAGTACTACAATCAACATCTATTTTCAGCTCAATTTCCAAAGGATTCGCGAGCTTTTACTTTATTTCCCTTTGTGTATGGGTCTAATATATACACTTATTAGCGAAATTTGATTTCCAGAGGAATTCTCATTACCCCGGCAACTTAATGAATTGAATTTGCAAAAGAATTTAATATACGAGATAGTAGCCATTTAGTACCTAACAAGTACAGGAATAATTGGTCTACGTTTTACGTATTTTTTTTTGTATGTATGCTCATACATTAATTAATTAAAAGAGTTCGGTAACATGACTTTATTTTATGTTTCAAAATATCAATGTCATATTCACTAATTGTTGTGACAACGAACATAAACGTGCTCATTCATTTTTATATGAAAAGTAACCAATATTTAAAATCAAGAAAACATCGACAGCTTTTGTAGTAAAAAGCTATAGGAAAACTTTGTCCCTTAACACTAACAGTTCTTGAAATAACTTATTAAATGATATCTGCATTCAACTATGCAGTAATTTAATCGTCTTACGCAGTAGCAATAACAATAAAATATTAACCCTACAGTATAACATGTTACCCTCAAATCACGTACTTGGGTTTGTGTCAATGACTGCAGGTATTGCGTTTCTGAATCAGTTTCAAACTCATACAATTGCACGTAACCAAGAGTATCCATTTTCGCAATTGAGCTATACTAATTTTACGTAAGCACGTTCGCGATTGGACTGCGCGTAATCACGCGCAAAGTATACTGTTGTAAGTATCTCCCAAGTCTTAGGTATACCCCAATGATTATGTATCAGACATCGACACGCTAGATATGTATAGTTTACAAGACGAAACTGGAGACTTTTAAAGTCATATATATTTTGTTCACATAATTCATTTTGTTCGCATTATACACGCAACTTTCTATTATACGCAACCGTTTAGAATAATTAATTCTCTTATACATCTAATACTGTTTCACATAACTTTACAATCAAGCTAAAATGTGCCATTAAAAATCGCATTCGATATATCTCGCGTATATACGACCATAGTCAATTAAAGCGAATGTTTGATTTAGTCCGCGTCTATATATATATATATATATATATATATATATATCGTATAGAGTGCGCCACATCTCTCGCTGTCCATTTACATTGCAGCTAGAATAGACGGACGCGCGGCGCTCTCGCATTCGCCCTGGCGTAGATTTACATCAATCGCCAAAATGATACACTCCATTCATTAACGTTATACGCGCTGGTAAAGCTTAGCACCGCCGAATTGTTCGCTCGAATCTCCGCTTCTCGCTCTCATGTCGAAACGCGCAATTACTGTACTCAGCGGTGGTCGAACGATGCGCTCTATATGGTGAGAATATTGATTGATTGATTGATTGATTTGTTTAATAATGCTTCGGCAAGTATTGGTGGAGAAGGAAATTCAACGTTAATTTTGGTTAATGGTTTTCTCGGGATTACAAAAGAAAATTATTATCAATTAGAATTGTTCAAAAGTTAATTGAGTTCTATTATACAGAAAGACACATATTATTTTTAGTATAAATATTGTACATTGTTAGTTTTGTCCAAAATAATGAGGCATTAGTACAAATTATTTGTCCAAATTCAAAGGAACAATAACAATCAAAGTGTTTAGTTTTGTTTCTTAATTAATTAAATACACAATTTGAACGTAATAGAACTGAAAACAATAAAATCATCACTTCGATACTTTTCGGGAAAACAGTGACTGAACGAAAATCGAAAAACCTTAAATTCCTATAAAAAAGAGTGAATCTCTATAACAAGAGTTCACTGTTACTACATGATAAACGACTCCTTCGAAAGGTCAGGGAAAAGAGATGATCTATATAATACAATGCATGCATGCATGCGAGAGCAAGGCAGGCGCTGCTGTTGCTCGTCTTGCCAGTGCGATTATTATCCGCCGGAGAACAGAGGGAGACGCTGGCCGAGCGGCCGCTTGGCTATCGGGTTTCTATAAACACAAACACGGCGAAATCATTATATCGCCCGTCGATGTGTGTATAATACACGCCGCGGCCGAGAATAGAGCGCGGCGCCGAAGGCGAAAATGGATGGGACGAGGGCCGAGTGCTTCATTATTCATCGACGCGAGCGCATTCTGTATATGTATATGTATGTGTGTGTGTGTGTGTGTGTGTGGGTGTGTGTGCCGGCCGCGAAGAAAAGGCAATGTATGGCATGATGATTTTCACGTTATAATAGTCAGAGTTAGGGGCAATTTTTTAATACTCGGTATATATCGGTCAATTAATTACTAAAAAAATAAAGTATAGGAATGGAAAAATATTTCAACTTTAAAACATAAAAATTAATTATAAACACCATTCGGTCTCGGTATGAGATTTTATAAAAATGATATTATAGTATATATAATTGGAAACTCTAAATATTAACTAAAGTTACTTCTCTGCAAATATATACTTTATAAAAAAATAACATAAAAATGCATTTCATACTGGCAAAAATCTAGATACTTATAATTAAACATCAATTTTCAATAAACCTTGATTAATTCATAACCATAAACACCATCGAAAGGAGGCACAGAAAATACAAACTATGAGATTGTTGTCAAAACTAACGTTTTCTATCGTCTTTACATACGCATTTGTTGCGACCACTCTTTCTTTATCCAAAAGATATCCAGTTTCGAATTCCCCGCCTGCATTCCCTTCAGTCTGTTCCACACCTATACACATATACACATGCAATAGTCCTGACGTCAGACTTGACAGAAGTAGACGAGCGAAATAAAAGCAACAGGCGTGCGCGCGAGAGCGCGAAACGAAGCGCGCAGTCGCATGGAAAAAGGTTACCGACGCTCTCACTGCAGAAAGAGAGAGAGAGAGGACGACATGGACTTACGATAAAACTGCCATCGCGTCGTCCTTTACTCCGACGAATTTTCATTTATTTACTGCAGTCTCTCTTTCGCTCTCGCGGACGAATTCGTTTTCATAAAGCCAGCAGCAGCAGTATTACAGGGAAAGGCTACCACCCCAGGAGGAAAACTCGCGCGCGAGTGCGACGGAGATAGAACGCTTGGCCGGCGTATAACGTTAATTAAACACGCGCAGCGCGGGGGCGCCACAGCGAACAGCTATACGTATATTTATATATATATATATATATATATATATATATATATCGAACATCTCTCTCTCTCTCTCTCTCTCTGACACTCGCGTGCATATCCATATTTGCCGAGTGTATTTGCCAGCGCGCGTGTACATGGTATCGGCCCCGACGCCACCACCACTGCCGCTGCTGCCGCCGCCGGTAGTATTCCGTCGGATGGGAATTTTAAGCCCCGGGATTTCCGGCGATAATTAATCATGGACCGCTTGTTTGAACGGCGATTATTAAGTTACAGTTGGAATACCCGCGACGCGGTCGACCGCGTGGATATTTTTAGAAGAGCGATTTTTCGACTGCATAACTTCTTCTTCTTCCTTTTATTTTTACTAACTGGAGAGAAGATATGCTTTGTGCGTGGTAGGATAGGGTTCTATTGGTTTGAAGATATATAGTAAAACGTATATATACGACGGTATAGTGGAAAATGGCACGAGTTGCATAGTGAAGTTACTTTGTTTACTCGCGTGGAAAATTTCGCGTTACAGCGAGCGCCGCACGGTCTTGTCAGGAGGAGCTGCGTGAATATTCCGCTACCGAAGTTGTTGCGAGTGCATGCGTATATAATAGCGCTATACATGCGCGCGAATAGCAGGGACGACGGATTCGTTAACTTTAATCTTATACGCATGTTATATACTTTCTTCAAAGGGTTTGAGTTTCTTCTACAGTAATAATGGAAAAATAAATGTACACAAACATAAAATCTATGTATAACTTAATTAAAAAACTTTCTTCTCAGATATCCACATCGACACTTTTTCCTGAAATGGTCGCAAACATGTGCGGGTTAAAAATTTTCACCCCTGAATGAGACGCGGTAAAAAAAAAAAGTGTATATACATATACACGCAAGATGAGAATCCCATTGATCCCTTTCAGAGTCTATAAAATACAGAGACACCTGGTAAAATAGAATCTCAAAGCACAGCGAGCTGTCGAGATTGCACGATTTTTACCTTCGTGTATGTATATATATATATACACACACACGCAGAAAAGCGTTTCTCATACTAAAGGTAGGAGCGGGGGATAAAAGGCGCCGGCGTCTTTTTTCCCTTACAGCCGCACGTGCACGCGGCTATCTTTCCCATCGACACCCGCCTACTCGGCCGCGTATATATATATATATTCAATGGCGCAAGCAGCATAAATCTTGATCTAAGAGCGAGCGACAGGTCCTCTTTATCATAATAAAAGTAATTTTCTCCCTTCGCGCGAGAGACGCCGTAGTCGAGTCTCTCTTTCTCTCCTGCTTCAGGAAGACTCGGATGTATATATAGAGGTAGAAGCGATCTCGCTCGTCTCTGACCCTGAGGCGATTCGAAATCACACGTCGGTGAGAAGACAAGGTAGATGTCGAGGAAGAGAGAAAGAGACTTTGCCTTCTATATCTTTTAGCTCTTCTACCCTCTCCTTGCCTCACGATCTTCGCGACCTAGTGAAGTACATCGACCTCGAATCGAATATTTTTACATGCATGAGATTCCGATTCTCGAGTTTGAGAGAGGGAGAGAGAAAGAGAGAGAAGCGTCGTCGTTGCGACGTCGCGAATAAAAATCTCGTTGCTTGTACTGATTCTCGACCGTCGTCTCAGCTTCGCGTTCCCGCACGCGCGTATGGACGAGAACTGCGGTGATGTTCGCCGTCGGCACGCAGTATACCTATATGAGCTTTTGTCTGCTTCCGCGTTTCTCCTGTCCGTTCCTCTTCTGTTTTTATATATCGATAGAGTTGAACGCACGACTAAGGCTTCTCTAAATTTTTCACTTTACGTAGTTTCGGTTCTACTTACGTCATGTGAGTTTTAGTGTCTGTATTATTTTAACTGGTGACTTATATTAATGAGTCATAATTAGCGATTTATTCGTGTTTATATATATTGTTTCTACTTTTTATACTAAAAAAAATTATCAAAAGAATTTCGTTTATTATTAAATCGCACTCAAAGTAACTTTATGCGCCTTGAACTTTAAAATTATAATGAGCATATTTGATTGCTGCGTAATGTTTGTTTGCATAATAGAATTCGTTTGTGTGCTCAGAGCGCAAAAGAAATAATTAACATCTGGTCTATTTCCTGAACAGCACTTTCCTCGAAGAATAATAAACTTATATAGTGCTAAATGGCTCTGCAAGAATCAGTGCTATTTATATTTATCGCAGTATAATGAACTAAAAATATGCGACGTACTGCCACGTGTTTTCGAAATAAATCAACTTGACATTTCCCTAAACTTATCTAATAATATAATAATATATTAAATTTTTATGACTTCGCATAAAAAGATATGACGTTAGCGTAGTGATATAGGTGTCTATTTTTTGTCACGATAATCATTCAGCCATATAGTAAACTGGATGATGTTAATTGGTTGTAATATTCTATTTTTACAATAGAAGACTTATTTTTGAGGAATGAGATTTTTATGATTTGTAAGGCAGCGAATGTACCTGCAACGGGACTCGACGCTTTAATCGACAATTCGTCAAAAAGTCCGATTGTTCCCATCAAATCGGTTTTCATCCAGCATCGTAGTTTGTACTTTCAGCGTCGAGTGCAGAAAGAAGAGAAAAAGCATCTGCTCAACTCGTGTATACCAACGAAATTTGCGAGACAACTTTTGTGCTCGACGCAGCTGTTTTCCATTGTGTCTCTCTCTCTCTCTCTCACTCTCACTCTTCTTCCAGCCGTCTCCCAACGCTTTTCTCGTCCACGCTAAACTCTTCTCCCGCTACCGGTAGATCGTGATTTTCGAAAAATGTGTACACTTCAGACGACGTCTCGCTCGATCTAACTTTTCCCCACTGCGCTGACGACCTACTCGAAGTAGAGCTACTGCTCGTCGCTCCTTCAGCTTCTTTCTTCGTCGTCAACGACGCTACCCCGCGCTTTCGTCCACTCGACCTTCTCCTCTCTCCCTTCCGCTCGCACCTTTCGTTTCGAGGATTATTGAGTTTTCTGTCGTTTCCAGAAGAAATACGCTTTATTTACTCGCAGGGGAGAAAGCGTGTGAGTGAGAGAGATGGTGGTGAGCAATATATATAAAGGAGTAAGGGATAGTAACTACGCGTGACGTTTGCGTACAAATAAAATGGACATTAACGACGCTTTATCTAAATCAAAAGTTTATATAGTTCTTTGATAACACAACGCCTCTTTTTCACCTGAAATCATATACAAATTATAACTGTGTCTGCACAATATCATATAACCAAGAACGAGAGAGTCCGAGTAAGAGAAATTACCTCGCGAATGACCATGATTGTAATCTATTATCCTGAACCATATGCCGTGGATTCCCGTATATAGAGTATATATATATATATATATACATAATCTCTTACGCGCAAGGATTCATCATGGCCGGTGATCAAACAATGGCCACCCGCGTTCCGACGTGTAATTATTTTAAAAGCAGTAACAACTCGAACTCTTCATCCATATTTGTCAATCTAATTAGAGAATGCGCTCGCGTACTCTGTTTCTCTCTCTCCCATATACGTATACCTACTATTTATATATATATATATATATATATATATATATACTGTATATATATAAATATATAATACACACCGCGTGTAAAAACGAAACATATAACGCATGCACGAACGCGTACGCGCCTGCTATTTGCTTGCGTCCGTTTTATATTCGGCTGCGTGCGCAGAAAGTTCCGTTCGGTCGAGCTCGCTATAGAGCGTATTTATATATGTATAAATACGCCATTGATTAATTGGAGAAAGCAGAACAAGCGTACGTGTGTGTGTATATATATATATATTATACGCGCACGCAAGTGAGAGGACTTTCGCATCCATCATTTCGCCGATGCGCTCGTATAATAACGAAATGATGTATACGCGCGCTGCTCGTAATTATGAGAGAGAGAGAGCGCGTACGCCGGGGTTTCGATTCACCACCACCACCCCCACACTGTTTATATATATATATATATATACACACACGCGCACTCTTCCTTTGAGCCTTTCGCGTGCTCGCTCGCTCGCTCGCTCGCGTTTCGCGTTATTATAACGGCGCTAATAACACTGCCGGTGTGTGCGCTCGCGGGGGGATTACGGCCTGCATGGGGATCGGTTTTATTGGCGCAACGCCGGCTGGTGTTAAAGTTAAAACACTCGTTGGGATTTTCCGGCCCTGCTGCTGTTGCTGTTGCTGTTTTGTCTGTATGTGTATATGTGTGTGTGCAGATGCGCGTGAGCTCGGTCTATTTGTATATATACGTATGGCGGTTGTGAAGTTTAATGCGCGGAATGGGGGGGGGGGGGGGTGGAGGGAAAGTACGATGGGAACGGCTCAGAGGAAAGGATTATTTTCGGCTGCGTGGGTATAGTGGCGTTGATGCGTGGGTGGTGTAGAGGGAGAGAGGAGGGGGTTACCACCCTGCGTGCACCGTTCGCTACATGTTATATAATGCCGCGATTTCGGGGAGAGCCGGCTATCGATTGATCCGGGAGATATTGCGCGGGAGCGCTTCCAGTTACGGTGTGGCTTGAATTAGTGAATGTGCGGCGAGAGAGCGAGTGTGCATACGGAGCTGCTGCTGCTGCTGGCAACGAGAATTTCGCAATTGATTTGTTTGTTAGCTTTCGGGCTACACGGGTGTGTATAAATGTAAAAGGCTCGAATGGTTGCGACCGTGTGCTCGCGTTGTAAATAACGAATGGATTTTAGTTTTTTTTTCTATTTTTTTCTACTCTCGCGCTGAGAAATTCAAATACGAAAAATATATTTTTTTTGGGCGTACTGTAAATATTTTTAAATATTACCTTACTGAATTCAAACATGAGCGCGTGATTGTTCTTCGTCGTGTTTTGGAAAATAAAAGTATTGGCGGCTTCAACTCAAATTATCTTTTTTGGCAACGACCAAAAATAAAGAATATTATTATTATTATTATATATTAACGAATGAATATAACGGTATATAGCCAGAGGATATAGCTTACGGCTAAAATGCAAACATAACTCGATTAAAGTTCGGAAATCATTGCCCTCTCTTCTTGGCCATTATTCATCATTTTATTCCCGACCTGTTGAAGCGTAGGTCAAGGTTGTGGTGCTTCTCTTTATCAGAAAATTACTGATGATCTAAATGACAATCCAAGGGTGGCCGAAGTTCGATGTACCTAGGCGGTGTGAGAGGAAAAACAGCAGCAACAGCAGCAGCGGCGTCCGTCGTTCTCAAGCCCAAAATCTCACGCAAACATTGTAGATTGTAACACCTGCACGTTATCGATTGAATCTTCAGAGAGAAAGAGAGAGAGAGAGAAAGAGAGAGAGAGAGAGAAAGAGAGAGAGAGAGAAAGAGAGAGAGAGAGGTAGATAGAAAGAAAGAGCCGCAAGAAATAATGGGCTAAGCCATCGTGGTAGACTTCCCGATAAGCGATCCTCTCTCTCTCTCTCTCTCTCGCTCGCTCTCTCTCCCTCTCTCTCTCTTCACGCTTCTCTCTTTTTCGTTCTCGCGCCTCCTCCGTTTTCTCTTCAGCCATGATGCTCGCTTTTTCTTCTGGCCAAGACTGCCGAGAGGTTATGAGGCGCGGAAAAAATTTTTCCGCAGAGTTTGTTTGTTCGTGGGTAAGTGTAGATATAAAAAGTGGTTAAAGTACTCGCTGGCTATATCGTTAAACTGCAATGTAAGCTCCGCTTTTTCGTTATGTCAGGAATCTCGAACGCTCAAGAATTTTGTTATTCTTCTTCCGGTTATTTTAACGAGCAAATCACTCAATAATATTAACCTCATATATTTTGTGATTTTCTAATATCCTAAACAATAAAATAACATAAATAAATATATAAAAAAGATTACAAAATCATCATTTTTTTTTAAATTCCATTTAACAACTAGCTTCAAAACTCAGCCATATAAACGCGTTATCAATCGTTTTCAATCGCAGCCATTCACCCTAATCCACCCCTTTCTCATCTTTATTCCTCAAAATGTTCGGCCCCTCCATCTACTACCTCTCCGCGTCTCGCTCAGCGTCCTCCTCCCTACTAAAACATCACTTGGTATTGCCAGAGCACGAGACAGGACCATAAGAAAGCTCGACCGCGCGACGGCAGCAAAACTCCGACGAGCTAAAGCTCTCCCACGCACACAGCTTCACGTTTCAGCCTCCCTCTTTCCTTCTCTCTCTCTCTCTCTCTCTCTCTCTCTTTCCATCCCGTTCCTCATCCCCGCGTATATGCGCGCCCGCGCGGCTCGAATAAATTCCCGGTACGTGCTGCGAATCCGCGCCCGCGGCGGGATGATTTAACTAGTTCGGCTCGTAAGAACGCGCGCGGGAGAGCTGCGGAGGAGGATAACCGTGCGCGGAGGAAGAAGAAAGGATCGCGTGGTATCGGGAGGTGTGCGCGTTTCTCTCTCTCTCTCTCTCTCTCTCTTTTTCTCTCTCTGTCTCTGTTTTTTTCTCTTCGTCCAACAGGGAAGAGAGGAAAACGCTTTATATGCCGCGTGTATTTTCTCGCTCCTGTGCGGTGGTGGCCACTGGCACGCAGTAACGAGTCGTTGCTGAATTTTTCGAGCTATGTGGAATATTTCAACAAGAAGAGTCGCAGCTTCACTGGCGCGTCACAGCGTCTTTAAGGCTGTATATATAGATCGAGAAACTCACCGACGACGTTCCATATTTCGCAGAGCTCTGAGAGCACAGAGAAAGTATATATAGAAGCCTAGGGAATGGAAAAATTTTTCAAATTGAAATTGCCTGGAGGATTATCCGCGACTCGGTGCGTCTTCATGCTTGAGCACTGCGAAAAACTCGCTAACGTATATTATATAATGTTTTTCATGCGTGTATGTGTATACGAGACCATGGATTTAGCCTTACATCCATTTCGCGTGTGCGCATGCCCGGCGGGGCTTACGCTTGTAATAATGTTGTTTGTTTTTAGCGAGGAAAATATTGTCTTCGGGGATGAAGCCGTGCTGCCGAGGCTGTAATTTGAATTTTAAAAACTTGCCCTCCAACCGAATTTACCTTTCAAATTTTAAACATAACAGTACAACCTTTCAATTAAGAGCAGAGCCGCGCTGCGAACTATACCACCCGCGCAAAACTATAAATATTCATGACCGAAACTAGTTCGTGAAATCATTATATACGCGCGTTTGCCGTTTCGCATATATATATCTGGCTTTTAAAAATAATAATTTGACAATAATATATAAATTACTATACGTTCCCATTGAAAATATTTTGTAACAAGAAGCACGTCCTTCGATGATATTGTTTATCTCATTATTTTATCTCGCAACCTCTTCACGCGTAATTTTGAATTTCTCATCACGAAATCAGAGACTACATCTGCTGGCACTTCCGCTAAGCGCAATCGGCAAAAGAAAAACTTTATTTCACTCAGTGCGGCACTTAAAAATCCCCGTTATACAATTTTAATTCGCCGGCTTGCCGGGGGTACAAACTGTCCCCACCGCCTACAGCAGGCTCTCTCTCTCTCTCTTCTTCCGCTCTCCCTCTTTTCTTCCTCGAATGCTCACGCGCGCGCGCCCTCGGAACTTGTCGTCTAGTCTCGTTACGAACTTTTAATGCGCTTTGCTCCCACTCTTTTTACCTACCTTCTCTTTCTCCTTGCTCGTATCAGGCCCTCCGGCAAAGCGTTTATCAGCAAGCGCGTCGACCGCCATTCCCGAAGGGGACACTGTAAAAACTATATACTATACGTGTGCGCGCGCGATTCGACGTCGTCGGAGAAAGAGAGAGAGAGAGAGAAGCTTGTGTTGCCAGAGAAAGAGTGAAGCGCGCTCGGGCGATTACGGCAAAAATTCCGGAGGCCGTGTAATAAAATTCGCGCGCTGAATATATAAAAGCAGCGGGGCGGTTAGTAGTCACGTAGTCGCACTTCGCCGCACCGACGACGTGCCCGCCGTCGGGTGTCTTGTTCCGTGGATGGGAACCGTTGCGTTGTGTAAAATCCAACACGGCCAGATGTTGGGTAAAGGCTCGGGGGCTCGTTAGGGAATGCAGAGTGTTGGGCTTGCGGGGAATTTTTCCGTTTTCGCCTATGTATATAAGTGTGTTTCTTTTCCTTTGTTTCTATATAGGTATACGGGAAAAGGGACGCGTGGTTGATGAGCCGCACACTAAATGTTTTCGCGCGCGCATTCGAGATTTCGCCGTCTGAAGTAAATTCTGTTAATGCGAAGAGAGGTATAAAAATGGACATTCGTCGTAACAGGTTGTAAAAGTTTTTTAAGACAGTATTAAACTTTACGACGTTATTTTATCAGACTTGCTCTACATTCATATTATACATTTTTTTTAAGACGGCTAATAAACTTCTGATGGATAGTCCACATTTTATTTTCTAAGTGCTGCATATTGTATATATCTAAATGATCAAATCGATGTTTCGTGTGCGAGAACGAGCGCGATACATATTTAGGATTGGAATGAGAACTAGCGAGTTTTGCGAGTAAAAATTGTCTTTGAATACAAGGAATCTGTAAGATTACACTGACATCTTTAATTATTTCATTAAGATCAGTACTTTCATAATCTCGTAAATACGCATGAATGACATTTCAATTTCCAAATAACTGCAGACATTCAGTTAAACCATTTCATGTGAAAATTTAGCCAAACTCTTTGTAAGCGCACAAAAATCTCAATTAGAAATATTCCGCCTCTTGTGCTTATATACGATTCTCTTTCTTCCTTGAACCATCGATAGGGGTCGGTACGCCCGTGCCGCAATGAAACGCGGGAAATATGGATTCTACATATAACGGCGGAAAGGACGATTGCTCTTTGGCCGAAGTTGGCGCGAGCGAGCAAACGCTAGTCCAGCACTCGGATTTTCATAAATTCACGGGAAATAGCCTTCCCCCGTTCCTCCGGTTAGGACCCACGGGTAGGACTAAGCTCGGCAACAAAATGTAATGGCAGCTTTGCTGATTCCTCGATATATATATAACGTAAAGTCGTGCAGGCGCATTCGTGGGGATGTTTCTCAACTATCTCAGTCGTCTTTCGCTATACGATCCCTGAACTTTTCGGTTATACGTGAAAACGATAAGCACGAGAGAGAGAGAGAGAGAGAGAGAGAGAGAGAGAGAGAGAGAAAGTCAATGTAAAATTGGATTTTGAAAAAATATTTGTCAGTGTACGTGTGAGAGTGATGCAGCGATATGTATAAAATGTTACATTAATACTTGATATACGAGGGCTGGTTAAAGCAAATAATTACCCATTTAGTTTAAATAAAATAATTTTTTAGATGCATCTTTTTAGACAGTCTTTTTTAATTTTATATGCTAAACAATAAAAGAATAAAATGTGCAATTACTAAATATAATATTTTATAACTTTGCTATTACGTCTGAAAATACTTCAAAAGGCTTTACTTTTCAATTGAATTATTGACTAAAATAAAAAAAAATATATACTTTTTTATACTTAAAAAATGTTAGATCCTTTAAATATCATGTTAGATAAAATATAAACGTAAAATAGATGAAAAGTCCTGCATATTCAGACAAACTAATATTTCGTTAGTTTGCCTATTGTAATGCTCAACTGTAACTCGTTGGCTTTATTTGTTTTGTATGTGAAAGACTTATAAATTCTCAATAGGGATGTTTCCTTTTTTTTAATTACATATTTACATATGCCAAAATAACTCTGTATGAGAGCTACAAACCAAATATTATTATTATTATTTACCTTTGTAGAATTTACTTCTGTTTCAGTGTGTAAAGGTTTTTTTTGGTAAATAAATAAATTTTAAAAGTATTCATAGTATATGTATTCGCTATATATGGCGTCCTATTTTTGTTTGGTACTCTATAGAGGATAAACAAATTTTAAATCTATTTATTATTCATATTCTATTATATTTTTTATTAAGATTTTCTCTTTGAAACATTAAATCGAATTTCGTGTTAAAACATATAATGTTTTATATATTGAACTAAGGTATTCATATCGAAAATTCTCAGCTTTATATATGTTATATAGTAGTTGAAAATTTACTATATAACTTTAAGAATAACTATGCTTGAGCCCATAAAATTTCTCTTTCGAAATTTAATATATTATGGGCAAGGTCGTAAAAGTAAGCAAATTCCAGGTAACTGCTTTTCGATCAGCAACTACTGCTCATCTGGGAAAGTGTCATAAAGAAGTTGCGATCTCCTGAAGAAATTGATGAAATTGACGCGAGTAAATGACAAAATCTTTATCACCGGAATAAGGGAAAAGGTCGTAATAAAATTTTTACTTATTTTCATCAATTTAATGGCGCTGCATAACTAGCAACAAAAAAAAATGGAAAAGTACATACAGAACAAAAGTTATGTTCGTGCACGGCGCTAAGTGATTTTTAATATTAAAAGAACTTTGCTAACTTTTGAGAAATATTTATATGTACTATAATAATTTAAACAAACTATCTTTCTCATTCGGATAAATAAATTATCTGGCATATTAAAGGCACATAATTTTTCCTTTCAATTTTTTTTTTTTTTTTTTATTTATTATTTTATTTCTGGTCAAAGTGCCGAGAAAAAAAAATTTCAATTCACTTTATACTATGAATATCGGCGACAAAACACTAATCCGTGAATTTTCATAAAAATAAATAAAACAGATTTTCCACCTCTTCGTTCTATTAACAACTTAACGAATTACTCAGCACTGCTTCAAATTTTTTTATCATCCCCTTCCGTAATTATATATTACTTCCCTTTAGGTTGCTATTCCCCGTCACGCGATCCCTATATATAAATATACCATATGCACCCATTGCGCCACGTTGTTTGTCCGCTTTGAAAATTACGAGGAAATTTTAGCAGCCATCGCCATCTACTTTTCCTTTGAAACCACTTCTCCTGTCCCCCTCCCCTCCCCTCTCTTCACTCTTCTGAACAAGGACACAGTCCAGGGTCGAAATAGGCGTGTATGCGCGCGCGGGCGCGGTTTCGCGTCGACGAAGGAATAAAGAGAGGCGCAAATACAGGCGACGCGAGAGCGCGCGTGGAAACCGCTCGTCCGCAAAGGAGAATCGTTTGACGCGCTTTCGCATCGTCGAGCTCGGCAAGAGCCACGAAATAGAGGGTTTCGCGCGTATGTACATTCACGTGTATATATATATCGGGGAAAAATCCAGTCGTGCGTTGGTGCAGATGCGAGAAAAAGGCTTTTTATTTACGTCCGTCCCGGAAGACATATCACATTTTCAAACCGCCTCTCCTTCTACTATCCGCGTCCTCCCAGTCTCATGGACGCACACGCGCTGTTCTCGTAGAGGAGCACGAACGCGTATTCTTCACCGACGAAGAGAAAGAGAGAGGGAGAGGGACCGCTCTCCATTACCATTTATAGTGATTCCTGAAGCACCTTTCTTCTCGCGCTCGGAGGACGTCTTACGACTAGAGAAGGAGAGCACTCCTCGTGCTCTTCCTCCTCTTGTAGAATGAGGCGTAAGGGAGGAGAGAAAGACTGTGTGAGTGTGTGTACCCTCCAGTCTCACTCTCTCTTCTTCTCTTGCTCTTTGCTACATCTGATTTATGGGCTTTGTCATTCCCCGATGCATCTTTGCGATTCCGCCTCTGTCTCCCGACGCGACGCGTCGAGCTCCGGCGTTATTACACGATTCGCGCGAGCTACAGAGAGAAAGAGAGAGAGAGAGAGCAAGAGGAAGGCGTCGCCTCTCACACAGGAATCAAATTCTCCGTTGCGACTTCGCTGTAAAAGGATCTTTCCTTTTTTTGCCGCGGTGTGCCTCGCGACTGTCTCACTTTCTCTTTTGCCTTTCAGGATTGTTTTTTCCCCTCCCCCCGCAGCTCGCTTTTCGCGCGCCGCATATACGCGCGCATATAGATGCCGTATTTATGCCGAAGTGTCGCGTCGATGTTTCACTTTGAAAGATGAGCTTATGTTGTGAAATTGAATCTATAAAATTGTCCTCCTTTAATGGAAAAATAAAAGAGCAAGCGCACGCGAGTGTATTTTTGTTTTTAATGATCGCGTACTGGGGGTTGAAGGCACTTTGTCCTCCCCTCGATAAATGGAATAAAAACACGTTGAAATATATAACGTAAAAAATAATTTAGAGAGAACATCTTCTTTAAATATTGTTTGCGAATATATAAAGCTTTTTATTATTTATCCGTCACGTACGCTATTGAATATTTATGACGCCAGTCAAAGTCCGCTCTGTCGTTTTTTTTTAATACTTTTTACCACCACGACTGCACATTTTAACAGCAAAAAACTCCGTGCAAAATCGCTTAACGTAATAAAATTCGGATTGGTTTTAAGAGTTTTTCCATGTTTTTAAAACGCTCGTAAAAAAGTCCATTATTAATTACACGACGCATTAAAATCAACATCATATAACGCGCTTACGTACGAGAGAGAGAGAGAGAGAAATAATATGATTTTCAACAAACATTTTTTTTGTTTGTTAATGAACTCGACGCGTTTTTTATTAAATTTCAAAGTCCCACACCGCGACTGGCGCGCTATTTTCCCGGCCACTTTCGCGGTCGCGCACGTCTCGCGAGAGCGATTCCATATTTAGTCGAAGCGCCAAAGTGCGCTTGCATTTTTCTCGGCCTTCCGGAACTTTTACGCCACGGCATTTTTTTTACCGCTAGCGAACTATTAACTTCTTTACGATTTAACAGGAAAGAGAAAAAAAAAGCCGTGGGTCCCGCCGCACTGCTGCGCCCCGCGATTCTCGACCAAGTTCACCACTTGAAAATAATTGACCGGAAGCGATTATACGGAACGGCGATTCCGCGCAGTTCGTCAAAGCGGCCGCGTTTTATGAAAATTATATTTAACCTCGATTCGATTAATTAAGACAGCGCACCAACGGGTGAGTGGAAGGAAAAAATTTTCTTTCCGAGTTTGTGTAGGATTAAACTTTCGTAAGTTTTTTCAGAAATCAGGCGGTAAGATAAAAATATTTTTAGCTGTTAAAAAGAATCCAACGGAATTTTATAGAGGAGCTTCTGTCTCTCCCTCTCGTTTTTGTATATAGGAGATGCAGCGAGAGAGCGAAACACACCAGAAGAAAAGCGAAAGAGCGAAAGAACGTTCGGTCGACCGCGGCGTTGTGTATAATGTCTCTCTCTCTCTTTCTCTATCTCAAAGACCGTGACACAATTAAAAATGTCATAACAACGCTTTAATTATAGACCTGTATTTTTACGCTACGACGGTAGCCGTCATAGCACGCGATACCACTCGTTTTCCGTCCTCTAGCTTCACACGAAACCTAAAAAAAATTGTTAAGTGCTCGAATAAAAAAAAGAGAAAAGGAGAGAGAGAGAGAGAGAGAGAAACGAAAATAAATAAGCTCTGGCGAGAGCGATCGTCGACCTTAAAGACCGCTTCTCGCGCGCGCTCGCGTAGCGAATCCGAACAGCGGATTTTTAACAGGCCATTACGCAAATGAACTTTTAGTGCCAGCAAACGGACCCGACTACTACTCGCCTCTGGCTTGCGGCCAGTATTTATTCGTTTGCGAATGCCGTTTGCCTTATCTCGTCGTCGTCGTCGTCGTCGTCGCTTCTTCTTTCGCGTCTTCCTAAAACTCAGCCCCGTGCTCGTAAAAATACCGAATTCTATTTTATCGCTTTTCTCGCTCGTCATGCGCGCGCTCGCGCGCGTGTCTTCCGTTTCATCGACCACGAGCGGTGGTGCATATTAACGGCGAGATGAAAAGCGCGCGCGTGCACACTGGGAAGCTTAATGCGAGTCGTTATGGCTCCTGCTGCTGCTACTACTACAGCTCGTGAAGAGAGAGTTTCGCAAGAACAACGTGCGACTATACGCGTGATCCATGCCTCGCGTGAGAGCGCGTGTTTTCAGCTGGAGCAGAGCTACGAGGAAGGAGTAGGAGGAGGCATATGCGTTTTTAACGAGCTGATGTTTTCGATGCTTTATTTGGAACCTCAGCGTGCCATGCGCTGTTACGGGAAGTTGCGTGTGGAAGTTGAGTACTTTTTGAACGAAAATTTGCTCGATTTAACTGCGCTATGTATTTTATTTTGATATATTTGTCATATTACGTAATATTACACTCTCATGGAAATTATCGTATTTTTTTAACGTAAAATAATCAATTGACAAATCTTCTTATTAATTGCACATATATATGATAGTATAAAGTTGAATTATCCTAGATAAATATTAAATAACAGTAAACAAATAAAATACCACTTTGTATTAGCTGAAAAAAAAAGTTTGTTATAGGATTGCAGAAGGTAATAGTAACTCATTTGCCTCTATAACAATAGCGATCTACTAACATCAGCTGCACTTCCGTTGCACCCCATGTTCGGCACCTTTTTCTACATCCCATTCTCGCGGGCTATGTGGCTGTGCGAACAATCCAACATCTCGAGATGGTCCCAACGCAGCAGCAGCAGCAGTAGTAGTATAAGTAAGAACACTCGAGCCGCACCGAGCACAAACAATTTTTTTACAAAAGACTCTCGCGCGCAAGTCCGAAAAAGAAAAGCCTCGAAAAGGTCTTTAAAAATTCCAAGGAGCAAACAAAACCTCGCCTCGTCGACCGCTGCTCGTTAAAAAAAAAAGAGGACGGAGCTCCAGAGAAAAAGAGAGGGAAACGCGAGTGAGAGAATAAAGAAGAAGAAGAAGGAGAGAAAGAACCCCACTCGAGAGCCGGCGAGAGGCGGCGAGAGAGAGGAAAAGAACGAAAATCGCTTCTCACCGACAGTCGAGAGTAATTAAGTTAGAAAGAATTTCGCGTTGCAGCCCTTTGTTTGCCTGGCGGCGGCTGCTACTACTGCTGCGGGTACGGCCAGACGCGCGAGGATGCATTTTTCATCGTTTGCCCGTAACTGCCGCGCGAAAGTGCGTCGCCGTGTGTATATACCTAGAGGTGCAGCATACAGTATACCACCTCGCTACCTCTTCTTCTTCTTCTCCTCTTCTCTTTCTCGCTCTCCCTCTTCGTCTACTTAGTTCTGCTTTATACCTCGGGAACGGCAGCATGTTTATTCAAGAGGCTCGCGCGCGCGCGCAGCGTCGGCGGTGGATGATGTGCGTGATGCGACGGGAGTTTGTGGGATAGAATAGACGCTGAGATGGGAAAACATAGGGGGAGGCGGCTGTGCGCCAAGCAAGGATATATAGGGAGGAAGCGGAAGCTGATTTTTGCGAGAAAATATTGAACGTAAGAGACGCTTAAAAATATATAATTATATGCAGCATTAATGCTTATAGTAGCTTTAAAATAATCTTCCGTCCGAAGAGTTTGAATATAATGATAAAGTGTGCAAATAGAATATGCAATGAAGTTTATTTTAAATACTGGATAATGATTTCATAGGTTTTTTTCAAAATTTTATACGTTGTATTACGAAACGTAGTGAAATATATAATACTCCTCGAAATTGGTATATAGAGATGATAAATTATAATTTTAGGATAAAATGTTAATAGGTATTTTTCATTAAATATTCCACGTTCAATCGTTGTATTTCATTTCATAATATATAATTTAATCGGAAAGGAGAACTCTACCGGAATAATCATATTATTCAGCAAACGTGAATTTCAAACGAATTCCGTTCGCACCGCACTTACCCAACTCATCCAACCCTCTGTATAATCCGATCAATCATCCGATTTGAAATCTCTAACCTTCAATTTTGCCAGGTGGCATGACTGAGGAGTAGTTCAAATTCATCGTTCTATATATATTATTTTTTTATTGCATTATTTCAATTATTTATTGTACTCAATTATATTCTATCCGTTACATATTGTTCAGTGTTATACTGCGCTGCACGAAGATATGTCTAAATACGTATTGCCGTTGTATTAGTTGAACAACTTATTTTTCATATATTTATCGTAAGTTATTCAAATAGGAATTATACCGAACCGTATTGCTAGACCCCTATATACGAAAAACTATATTTTATTGTATTGTGGGATACCGGGTGGTCATAAAAAAACCTTTTCATAAAACAAACAAATCTTTTTTTATCATTGGATTAGAAGTATATTTAATGAAAATTTTTTATTAAATTGAAATATGAGACTAAAAAACAATAGTAAAAATCTCGATACAATTGCACGCGAGTGTTTCTGCGTATAATATTTTAAACAAAAAATAAATAAAAAGCTTCACTATAGAATATTGTTTATATTTTTAAAAGGAAAAAATGTTTAAAAATAAATTGTCGTATATCCTACAGATATTTTTCCATCAAAATTCAATAAACAGAAAAATTCATTTTTATCGTCATTGTAAGGGTGTCATAGCCTCTTAATAAGAGAGAGAATTACGAATATCAGGGATGAGAGAGTCGAGGTAGAGGGAGGGCGACGATTGTGGTCAGCATAGCTGGGATGGAGTTTAATTCCGCGGGAATTATTCTAGCGTGAATTCAGTAACCAGTACTGCATCGCGCAATGATGTGCGAGGACGCGATTGTGGACGGGGATCGAGGAAAACGCAAAAATTTTACGCGCGGTTTTGACCAGAGTGCGTGTCACCGCAGAGAATTGATTTTCCGAGAAAACGACGATAGATGAGTTAAATTTCCGAGAATCAGGGTTTGTTTTACCGTTTGAAACTACAATTGGGATATTCGAAAATTTGGAGAACGAGGTTCAACTTTAGAGTGTATTATTGAAGTTTTTATGGCGAGCGAAACTGATTGAAATAGCTGGGAATCGTCGCGTTGAAAATTCATGTGTGCAATTTTCATTAATTCATCAATTAATTCACGGCTAGCCGAATCGAAGCGCTCGGCGAAAATTGAAACGCGTAATTTATTGATCTATACAAAAATCAAAGTAGAAAGAAGGCTAAGTAGATAATACGAATAATCTGCTCTTCAAACACTTTAATAATATAATATTCGTTTGTGAAATTTCACGTTACTAATTCCCGCTTCTGCTAATTATAACCGGTAATATATTCTTCTTTGCATCGATAATATATATATATATATAGGAAACGATGATTCATGCACGACGAAATGATAATCATTATTTATTTCTCAAAATGATCGGGTTTCAGAAATTTTAACAAGCAGCAGCGACTGGCATGCATCGCTCTCGTTGCATTAAATTCCATGCTAATCGGCTCACAAAACTTGATTTCCAGCACATCGACGTCGTCGCTAATTAAAAGAGTAAAAAAATCCATCAATTCACTCGTGTATAATGTAACGCACGAATTTCGACGTGTGTACACTACAACCAGCGCTAATGCGAAGTCGAGGGTATGCCAGAGAGAGAGAGAGAGAGAGAGAGAGAGAGAGAGAGAGAGAGGGTAGCCGACAACTCAAGCTTATATACACAGTTTCGGCGGTGGTCCAGCATTCGCATAGGATCGGAGCCGTAACCGCGAAGTGGGTATACGGCGAGCCGCTTTCGTACCGAGTGGTCGCGGCGGCAAGAGAGAGGAAGAGAACGTATACGACGAACGAGCAGGGGAGAGGAAAACGAGAGAGAGAGAGAGAGAGAGAGAGAGAGAACTGGTCGAGGCGCTTTCGACTGGGCGCACGGGGCGCACTTAAGCGGCTCTCGTCGCGAAAGCTCGCCCCCGCCGATTTTCGTACTAATATTTGCCACTTGACCATGGCCCCGCCTCCTCCGACCCGCGTACGTCTGGACTTCGCTTTTGCCCCTCTCCCTTGCGCTAGCATGGAGCTTTCACGCTCTCATTCGCCCTTCGATATAGCTTATATTCCGCCTAGAGCTCGAAGCGGATTCTGTAGCGCGTGCAGGTGCATCGAGGCAAGGATAAATTTCGAGAGTTTTCGGATCGGCGAACAGGGAAAAATTAAAGTTTTTTGCGCGTCAGGTGGGCGCGTGTTTTATATACGGTTAATCTTTTATCGCTCGACGAATGAATAATTGATTTTAATCAAAATTCGGGGAGGCGAATTTGGAAGGAGAGTATATGTATAGACTTTGTTTATCATTGATAAAATATGCACTCGCGAATCGTGAATATATAAATTTTATTTTTGTTTTAGTAGTAGCAGTTCGTTTTAGGTAAAAATCTGAAAGAGTAATCTACAAGAGAAGTAATCTATAAGAGAAAATTTGTTTTAAATTCATCTATTTTAAAAGGAGCATTTTAAAGCAGTAATAATTTGTTTGAAAATTCATATTTTAATTTCTACCGTTATTGATTTTCTTCTAACGATTTCATTCAATTATAATATATTTTTAGTTTCCTAGAAGCTCATATTTTCTCCCCCCATAATGACGTTGTAATTATAAGCAAGATTAAAAAGTAAAATGAATTACCTATTTTGCTCTACAAAAAGAGCTCGTAAAAGCTCTCATTGAAAATTTCCTTGTACATTTTCGTGATATACCCAAACCATGGTCTACAATATGAAAAAATATTAAATTTTCTGACGCAAGATCAAATATTCATTATATTTCACGTGTAAAAATTGCTGTTGACAACTGTAATACTAGTTGCCATCTTTCAAATTCTCACGTCCTCATTTTTTTCTCCCCGATTCGACCGAAGAAAGTGAGCACATTACGCGTTGGTTCGCCACTTAGAGGTTTTAATCTCGAGCGTTTTCGTACCGCTGATTTCTTGAAGCTCAGCGTTTACGAGTACACTTGACATTTTCTTTTTCCGTGCGCGTTTCATTTCCGGAAACGTGTGCGAGCGCAAAGTTCTGGGCCGTGGCCGTCCGCCTGTATATATATAAAGAAAAGGGGGGGGGGGGACGCTTGCGTCACACGCTCACGTCCCGCGCGCGCGCTTATGACGCCAGCAGTGTAAACAAAGTTAAATTAAATTTTTTCTAACGAAAATGTTGTTTCCGCACGCGTGTAATATAAAGAAAATAATGTTTCTGCGCGCGAGCGCGATTTCTTCCTCTCTCTCTCTCTCTGTGTGCTCACACTGGACGAAAATACGCAGACCATGCAGACCATTTTACCGGTTGCCTTTATAATTAAATTTTCCGTATTTTATTTAAATTTTTTACCTGCTCGTGTGGAATTCTCGCTAACCGCTTCATATAATGTGAAGAACTGTACTCGATCGTATTTTTCGTTTTTGCAAAAAAAAAAAAAAGTAATGTGAGAGCACACGCGTAGCCGCTCTTTCATGATTTCAGCGTCAATTAAAAACTGGGCTTTTTATGGCAAGCAATTTGATAGAATCGAGTTTTTTTAATATTTTGCTAAAGTTATGAGGATGCGCGTTCTCGATCTATCGGCTGAAATTCCCGTGGAATGCAATTTGAACATTGGTATTTCACTTTGATTCGTTTTAGCTAAATGAAAACGTATTAAAAAGTCTCAATTACGTTGTTAATTGAAAGTTCATTTTTTTTTTGTAAAATGAGTTGCCTTCGAACATTGAACCGGTTAATACTTGTAAATTCTCCGAGTGAATTCAATTAGGAGCAACGCAATTAAGAGACTCAATGCCGCTTTTATTTTACACTACAGCATCCGAGAATTAGCTTCGTGCTTGGAAAAAAAATTCTTGGGCAATGACAAAGGTAAAGCAGCATGTGTATACCCGAAAGGCGCAGAGTGAGAGAGAGGTAGAATAAAAGCTAAAGTACAACACTGTGTCTACCTTCGCTTCCGTATATATAGATATACACGAAAATTGTCAGGATAGGGAGAACGGATATAAAGATAACGAACAAAGGCAGGGGTATCTGTGTGTATATATATATATATATATAGCACGCGCGTTTAACTCGTGGAGGGAAAGGAAAAAGCTCAACGCACGCACCTATATAAGTAAATACGCGAGATGAATTCCGACCACGTTTCGCATTTACGAGTCTCAAGTTTATTTTCTACTGCGCCGAGTCGAAATTCCCAACGCGCGCCCTTCCCGATATCTCCTTATCCGTGCCTGTGCCTCGAGCGCACCAACAATTTTTTTCCTATATATATATATATATAACCCTGAGCTGAAGGCATGCGTATATAATGCGAGCAGCCAACGATTTATATATTTTATTTCAGAATCCACTATACCAAGCGAGCAGGACGTTTAAATTTTATAGTGAAACGTGACCCAATTCGTGCCTCGTTATATCGCCGTAGCAGCAGCAGCAACTGCAGCATTGAGCCGAGTAAATTCGTTCTTTGCGAGCTCGCCAGGCCCATCGCGTCCAAGTTCGATTTAATTATTAACATAGAAGAGCGTTCGATCACACATATATATATATATATATACATAAGTCACATGGAAATAACCGCATCTAAGACGTGCGCGCAACAGTGCTCCGCACTACATATACACACACAGATGCGCGCTGTTATCCACACCCACGGCGTATATATATATATATATATAGACCTGCGCGCAGCGCGATCGGGCTGATTTTGCTTGGGACGCGGTGCGCAGTGTGCAGCGGCACACAGCGCCGTGGTAACGGGGCGGCGAAACTTTGCCCATAATTTCGCGCAGCCCGCGCTAGAGCGAGTGAAAGAGAGAGGGAGGGAGAGAGAGGGAGGACGATTATTGGTAACTATTAACTGGTAAAGTTTGGCCCGCGCGCGCGCCTCGGCAGCGGGAGAAGACGAGCGAGGAAAGTCTCTCCCCTCTCCCCGCCCTTGCTCTTTCTCTCTCTCTCTATCTCTCTATCTCCTTAGGAGTAGGCGGAGGAGGAGGAGGAGGAGGTCGAATTAAACGGCGTAGCACGCGCAGGCGGCGCTTACACGTGCGCCTACATATGCACGACCACTTTGCATAATTTATGGCCCGGAGGGCACACCATAATGCCGAGTTGTTTGCCGTAAAACCCGGCCCGTTATTAGCGGAGCGCGTTTCGCACTTTGCGCGCCAGGAGTTTGGAGAGTGCATATATAGGCTGCTGCTGCAGCAGTGCCGCGGCGTTGTCTGTAGCTGCGTATATGGTAAGCGTGCCCATATATACGACGAGGCCAAGCCGCTTGTGGATTGCCGTCTCGATTTTACCGAGATTGCCGGTCACCGGAGTAGTAAGCTCTTTCTGTATGTGTGTGTATATATATATATAGTGGATGAATCGAGAGAAGGAAGTTCCGTGAGCGTGTGCGTAGTAGGTTATTTGAACCCGGTGGATACCAGGTTGACCCGATTCTCTAGGGGGTGATCAGTGTATGGTGACTCATCCATCGCAGGCGTAGGCTTACGTTATGATTTTATATGATGTCGAGACATTATTATAACGAATGGTCTTCCGCAAGGTATAAGAAATTGGTAGATGTTATTTATAATCAAATAGTGTTTATGATTTTTCGCAGGATGTTTATTTTTTGAAAATAGAATAAGCCAGTTATAACCGCAGACAATCACATCGTAAGGTTTAATTTACGAAATATTTGTCGAATAAGTTTTCATTAAGTATTTTTCACGAAATGACGTACAACTTAATTTATATTTCATCGGGTATAGACTCAATATTTCATTCATTAATAACTACTATTACATAACATATTTATAATCTATAACTATAATATGAAATGACTTCTCGTGACGCATAGCACGTTACATTACGTACTTTTTCCCCTCGCGCGTCAGCAATGATTTAGGTCACCTTTCGCGCCGTGCCCATTTCTCCAACTCCTCTTTCAGCATGTAATTCAGTGAAGTGCGCACACGATAACCGATCACAAGACACGCATTTCTATATATATACTCATCGCAGCAGTGATAGCAACAGCAGCTGCAGCAGTCGTCATCGGTCTTTGTGAAAATAAGGCCGTTGCTCGTGTACGATTCACATATATATATATATACATGCGTGCATTAAAGAAACTGCGCGCCTGATAATTCACGGAAGTCGTCGTTGCAGCAGCAGCTGTGTCGTGCGATGTCGACGGAAAGAGAGAGAGAGAGAGAGAGAGAGAGAGCGATGCGCAAAAAAGGAGGAGGTAAATCTCAGAGAAGAGAAAGAGAGAGAGGGAAAACGGAAGCTTTCAAAGTGCGCGCACACTCCCTGAATTTTCTGCAACGCGCGCGCGCATGTGCTTTTAGAGCCGGCAGTTCGATACGACGGAAAAAGTGGCTCTCGCTGCGTTCTGCGTCTCTCCCCCTCTTTCTTCTGTCGTTCATTCCGCGAAGAAGCTTTTTCCATATCATATATATCCAGTAGTGGAACTTGCCCCGGCGTGTGTGTGTGCGAGAGTCGCGCTTTTTCGTTTCGAAATCGTTAGAGGATTCGCCTGCTCGCGTTTTCCCTGATGTTATTTGGAGAGCATATATAGAACGACTTCAGTGTACAATATGTGTGTGCCTCCTTCGTAGCAATGACTGGTATACGCATTTTTATGGGCCACCCCCGTGGTTTGGGTACTCAGCTTTCAGGAAAACGTTATCATCAATCGGAGTAATAAAGTATACACGAGGGTTTATTTATTTTCGTAATTGTATATATTTCATTTAGTTACACGATATCATTCGCAATATTTATTATTCAAACAGTTTGTCAATTAATTACCACACAACGACGTTCGGATAAATATACATAAATCATTTGAATTTAACCATCCAATTATATTCATCTTCTTATCACAATATTTGCGATTGCATACAAAGATCGCATCTACAATTTTCCAACAACAAAAGCATATACTTTTCTCCCCCGTACAAATATTCCCGTGTTACGGGAATATTATATAAACTGTGCAAAATTAATATTAAATTAATGCAAATATTATTAAGCCATTACATTCTCGAAATATGTCATCTCGTGTGTGCGCGCACGCGCGCTCGTGTAACTAAAATGCAGGCAGCAGCAGCAGCAGCGGCGGCAGCGCTCACTCGTAGTCTAATCCAATTGCATCGGGGCCCGAATCCTGGTGTAATAAGCCGCGATGAAGTCTGGTGATGTGCGCGCGCGCGCGCGCTTCAATGATTATTATTTCACCTAGACCAGTTCGTCGCTCTTATACACACATACACAGTCGAAGAGTAACATTCGAAATCGCAGGAATTAACGTCAGCAGCGAAAGCCCAGTGGGTGGAAGCGCGCGCGAGAGAGAGAAAGAGAGAGAGCGACGTTTAATCCGCGCACACACGCGCAAAGTAGTAGTAGTGTAGTAGTAGTAGTAGTGGTAATAGTAGTTGGGGGTGCAACCCTCGTGGGACTCTCGGGAAATTTCACAGCTGACAAGGGACGAGGGCAGCGATTGGTTCGATTCGACCATCCCTACCTTCGTTAATCGTCTTGTCCCACCTCCTCTCTCCAACCCCTTCCCTCGCACTTCGCTCCACTGTCCGACCACGCCGATGGAAATCCAAATACTCGGCTCTGTAATATCACGCGGCTGCGATTCGCCAATAACAATTGGAAACGAGAGACAGAGATAGATGTATGTATGTTATATATATTATATATAGTGACGCTGCAAACGGCATAGGCGCGCTCTTTAAATAAATGACGAATTTCAGCTTTTAACTAATTTAAAGGCTGTGTGTGTGTGTGCGAATGTCCCAGCGCATGGATTTTAGCTATATCGTATGTAGGGGGATGAAATTGCGACGAGTTGCGTTCGATTGCGTATGTATACCGATAGCTGACGCGAAGAACGGGTGAAAAATGTTTACTTGTTAAATAAATGGAATGAATGAGAGAGAGATACGACCTCGCGGGCGTGTATAGAGAGACGGGCATTGTAATCGTGGAAAAAACGATATAATACTGGCACTACACGAAGGAGTATTTGCACGTACACACGACAACAATGAGGATTGAATTCGCGTGCGTGTTGTATAAATAATGCTTTTGACTGGTTTCTTCTTTTCTTTTTTTCTTTCTAACCGCGTTGAGCGAAGGATATAGTTTAACGAACGATTGCTGTTGGCGTGAATTCAGCGATACGTTAATTTTTCGTTATTGCGAGGTTTATGAAGCAAGTTGCCGGAATAACAGACGACTTTTGCTCGTTGAATTATTTTGATGAATATTTAATTAACTCTTCAGTGCTCTCGAGAAGTTGCACTGCGTGCAACAAGTTTCTCGAAACGGATGAACTTTGCTCTTCATCCCGTGCCTGCCTCCCTACTCTCGTCAGCTAGCACACCAATTTTCATTATATTCTTCATTCAGCTTAAACTTATATACATATATATATATACAGGTACACCGGTACTCTAGCTTGTAGCATATATATTTGCGGCTCAACTTAGCTTTCCTGAAAAAAAACATTTTTTTTTCTTAATTGAACGACGCTCTCGCACGCGTACTTGTATGCTACTCTTGACGTGAAACGTTCAAAAAACAGACGAGTAAAAAAAGAAATTGGCGAAAAAAGTTCGCTCGCTCCGCGCACTTTTCATTTTTCACGTCTGTTCGAGCCTGGCGACACTCTCCACTGAATCTTTCCTCTCAAGATAAAAAGGATAACGAGAACGTTATACTATAGGGGAGCTGTAGAGAAGAGGCTCGCATCTCTTTCGAGCGTGTGAAATTCGCATAGCAGGCGCGAGCGCGAATATTAAAAGTAGGGGGGGGTACCGGGTAGATATAGGAAAGTATAGACCTATGGTGAATAGCTCAAGTTTTTCCGTGCATTGGCAGTTGTTGGGTCGTTTCCCTTGGTACCTCGCGTCGGTAGTCTGATAGATCGATCTTTTACCTCGGCGACTCTAATTTCCCGCGTGGACAGTGACATATGTACAAGTGTGTGGGTTTTGCGCGCACGCGCTTGTGAGCAATGTCCCCGGTGTGTTTCGGTGACGCGTTAATTACAGGGAGGGTCACACAGTATAGCAGCCGGGGGGCAAGAAGTGATCTACACTGCCGTGTATATTTTTTTTGTTCGACCTCACCGAGGTACCCCCGTTGATTAATTCGGGATATTAATAGCGTTAGTTGATTGTGTATTTATTTAAGAATGGGGGGATATGATGTTTCTGTATGTTCAGGTGCTTATGGCGAAGAATATTATATGAGGTTAAAAATTGTTTTCTACGGATGCTCACATTGTATGTCTGTGAATAATTCAGAGGGTGATCAACGTTTAAGAAAGAAAAATGTTTTTTTTTTCGTTTATCACGATAACAATCTTAATATAACGCGACCTGCTTTATCCTGCAAAAGCAATAATGTGAGATTGAGAAAAGATTACATATTACTTAACTGTCAATGACTTCAAACGGGAACTGGAAATCGATACAATTCTAAAGCTCGATGGAAGACGTATTGAAAGAAGGCATTCCTTTGCCGGTTCTTCGTAAGCGTTTGTAAAAAAGCAAATATCGTAGCACACGTGCATTTCGCATGTAGCTCATCGGAAAAAGCTTAAGTTTCTAAAAATCCATATTTCTATCGCGTAAACAGTTTTATTTCTGGCTATGAAAAACAATTTTTAGAAGAAGTAATTCGTGGAAAATTTGCTTCATTTATACACATTGATTACTTTTTCTTTATTCCTTGTATTATTATTGTTTACATGTTAAAAAGCGCAGATTTTTATATATTTCACCTACGAAATGGAACTTTGTATTAAAAATGAAATAGTATAAACGATATAGTATGTAATGTAATTAAAAGTGACCAAAATTGAATTGATAAAAAGAGCAATGTCACAAATGTTTTAATATCTGTGTTTATAACATACACATTGTATTTTTACATAAGTACATAACTAATTAATTTATTTTTTTTGTTTCAGGTGAGTTGAAAATGTGATCATATCATTGAATCAGCATCATTAAGTAAGTGTATTAAAATTAAAATTTTATTCGGCATAATAATTCGTTTGGTCATGTTGCATTTAAATAACTAAATGCAGAGCATTATTTATTTTACAAAAGAAGATAATGAAACGTTTTTCGCAGGTGTTTACTTTTTATTTTCATTTCTAAAAATGCAACCTAAAGAAAAACTAAAAAAAAACACGTCTTCCAATACTTTCAGCTTCAATTCAATCTTACATCGCATAATGGCTTCGATATAAGCTAATAACGCAAGAAAGCTATTATACAAAAAAAAATGTTCCTGATAACAAATAACCGTCAATTTACATCAACGTCCAACCTAAATTCACCTACGCACGGCATTGAAAACACACATCACCACGAACCTTTTGCATCCGCAGCGTAAGGCCTCGTGTCAATCTACACCTATATACATATACACGCTCTCACCCCTCTGATGAATTTCCGCCATTTCTATAACCATCATTTGTTCGGCAATAACCTTCTGGCTTGTATAGCTTTTTGTGCGCCAGTTTAACGCGGGTCTCGCGTGTCTCGCGCGAATAAGCACGCGCGCGCGCGCCAACATCTTCTTCGGCCCCCTTCCCAAAAGACGTCGAGTCATCTCCCCAAGACGAGGTACCGCTTTTTCTCCTTCCCCCTTCCTCACACGTACGTCTCTCGTCGCTCTCCGTCATATACGCTCGCGATGTGTGAAAACAAATTACTTTTCGCGCGTATGTGGCAGTTTAGTCTCCCCCGAGGGCAACGTCGCGAAAATTCCGCGTGTTCGCCCCTCATCCTGCGTATATATATATGTGTGTGTCTTCCTTTTCTTTTCTCCTCTCCTTTCCCTTCTGTCCCTCCTGTCTCGACGCATGAAAAACGCCCGCGTGCTAAGGGCTGTCGCAGCGAGGAAAATGGAGTTGCGGCGGATGGTGTAATCGATGCCGGAATTAGTTTATGACGGATTGGGTTTTGTCGCGCGCGCCTACGCGCTTTTGTAACGTAATGGATTTTAGAAATCGCTCGTCTTGCAGGAGAAAGAGAGCGAGAGCTTATACCTTTGAAAGTAACATATTGAATGACGTCGAGTAGACGCTGTTATTGATGCTCTGCTTTAATAAGATTTCTCTATTATGGGTAATATGAAATTGTGAGTTTGTTGTAAATAATTAAACGTTTTTAATTGCTTTCTTCTTATTATTTCATCCTCGCGAAGAATCAAAGAACCTATCTGACTACATAATTTTGCCGATACTATAATAATAATACGTGAAATTAAAAGTATCTCGTGAAAAAAAGAATCAGTGGCAATGCACAGTTGCGCAAGTGCATGCGAAAAACAGAGACGATAAAAATTGGCATCAGACCGTGTCAAATTATCTATCAAATGTGCACTATTCATTCTCTTAGTACTGTGCTTAATTCAGGTCGAAGCTTTTTCTTTGTATTTTTCAAAAATTTCCAATGGATTTACGTATGCATATGTGTTTTTTTCTGCTATGAATAATATAGTCGAGAATTCTCTGTAGTAACTTTACTTTATCAATTAATTAAATATTTATTCTGTACATTATTTACATTAGCTTTTGCAAAAGTATACACTTGCCGAGAAAATCACGACACTTTCGTCCACTTGAGGCAAAAGAACGCGTCGAGCACGCGCGTACGCCGAGTATACGTACCTTCATAACGGCTACACGTAATGGCCGTCCCACTGCATTACGATCCATCTAACCGTCGGAGGCGCGCGCGCGCAACTGTTTACTTGGGGGTACAGCAGCTCAGAAGCAAATTGCACTCAACCGTGAGCGCGCTCCGGAATGTTTTCTGTGGGGACAGCTTAGCCATGTTTATTCGCGGCATGTGTGCGTTAAGAACACCGTAGGGGCATAAAAGTTACTCGCAATCATGCGCAATGTGCGGATAACATCTTCGAAATACGCGCAGTGAGTTTCTGATTTTTGAAATTCCTTAGGATTTTTTAATCAGAATATAGATTTTGTTTTTCGTAGATGTTTATATGTACAGATGAAATAACCTGCTTTCAATGTTATTTCTTTGAAACTGGTAAAACAATTTTTTGTAAAGTAAGTCTGGGTTTAAATTAATTGTTTTCTGTAAACATGAAAATAACTTGAGTCTGAAGTTTGCGTCGTTAGAGTACAACGGAATATAATATAATATTATATATAATAATACATTTTTACACTTTGTTCAAGTTTTCATCAAAACTTTCGTCACAAAGTTGTATGATACTTTATAATAATAAATCTGCATGTAAAAGTAATTGTAATAAATATAACTTTAAAGTAAAATCTTTTTTTTTATTTCATTGCACTTCAACGTTGCAAACTTTAGATTCATTAAATGTTTTTTGCGAATTTAATTGTTCATTTTTGCTAAAAGAAAAAACGTTTTGTAGGATTAAAATGAAGTAATTGTGCCAATATTTGTTCTGTTATTCTGAACAATTCGTTATAACGAAGCAAACGAAAAAAAATTACTAAGTACAATAATTCCATTCATTAAGATTCATTAAGATGTTTTTGCACGCCTATAACGGAGCTATTAATAACGCGTCGTGGTTGCGATAGCGGTATATATATATCGTTGTTCATCCATGTAATCACGTGCAGCGAGAGAATGATAGAAAGATAGAGCGGGAAAGAGTGAGAGAGAGAGAGACAGAGCGGACTGGGCGCACACACCTTTGCCACCGCAACGATGGACGCGACGAGGGACAAACCTCTCGGACGCCGTGTGGCACTAAAGTTAATTGGAAATTTTCGTCAAATAGCGACCGACTCGTAGAGGGCGAGTGCGAAAAAAGTTTGTTAATTAAAGCGTTCTTCAGAGTATAAGAGGCATCCCGCTGATGGTGAGAGTTCGGTTCATAAAAAAAAACGTTTTGATATTAATTGTTTTGTGCACCAAGAAGAGAGAGAGAGAGAGAGAGAGAAATCGATATTGTCAAAGATTGACATTAAAATATGGCACAAACGCTCTATAGGTATTTATATATCGATGGTGAAAAATATTAAAAAGTTCAGACAAAAAGATAACTTGAGGGATATTAAATGTTTTTCGTTCAGTACATATGAGGCAACGATTCAGGGGATAATTTTAATTGATACAATATATTAAATACGCTCAATTTATGAAAAATAACAAATTTTTATGTTACTAACGAAAATTCATTTACGAAAATTTCAGTTGCATTCGTGCGGAGCCGTTGATCAGACTTTTAAATTTAATTTTCGTACGTGTGCGTGAAAGCCAAAAAGCTTGGGGAATTCTCGTACGTGACTCGGAAAAATGAACGGAATTGTTTCAGTAGATCGCACTAGATCGGCTTCAACAAACTTTAAATAGATAGATTCAATTCTCTTAAAAGACCAATAGGACTTTTTTTCGCCAGGGCCGAGGTTTAAGAGATACACTTTGTTAGATACTGTAAAATACGACAACAATATGAATTGCTAAAAAAAACTTTTTTTAAAAACTTTTCTTTCTTCGCATATGGTATCAATACAAAATCTTTTCTATTATATTTCTACAAGAATAATTTGAAATTTATTTTAAAATCGTCTAACTTGAATAATTTCAAATTTCAACATGTTGTGTAAGATTGAACATTTGTAAGATATATTTGAAAAAATAGAAAAAAGTTAAATTGTATTCTTATAATATTATAAAAAGAAGATCCTAATTGAACAAATAGTATAATACGCGATATTAATCTATTACTGTCATGCTTTGCGCGCAGCACTATATATATATATACATATACGCAAGCAGGCGAAAAAAGCGAGAGCGCGAAAATGAAAAGAACGCGAGAAAAAGAGAAAAATCCAATACGATGCGCTCCCATTGAAATCAGACTCACTCGACCGGAATAAATATGTAAATGCCATTGGAGTGTCCCTCTCGTTAATCCCGCGCGCGCCCGATTCCATCGAGGGCAAAGAGAGAGCGAGAAAGAGAATGTCTCTCGGCGTAGCATCCCCGCAACTATAATGTATACGCATTAAAGTTGGCGCGACGGGACGAAATGTAACGCGGCTGGGCGAAAATTCGAAAAAAAAAATGACAGAAAAGAATCCAGAGAAAGGAGGGCGAAAAAAATTAAAGGAGAAGAAGGCGAGAGGTGGGGGGAGAAGCAGACGGAGAAGAGAGAGAAAAAGAGGGAGAGAGAAAACCAGGTCGAACAAGCGAGTATAGTTTCTCTCTTTCTCCCTCGCACCGGCAAATGGCTGATGCCACCGCGCTGCGAGTGTTTTCAGCGCTCGCGCCTCTTCTTCCTTCGCGGCACTCTCGCGTAATTACGTCAGAAATGAAAGAAAAGCGCCTCGGGGGAGTTGACGCGAGCGCGCGCACCAGCCAGCCAGCGCCAGCGTTTTTCAGAGCGCGAGCGAGAGAGAGAGAGACTCGCTATTAGAGATACGAAGGCAGGCGTCGCCGGCTCGACGGGGAATAACTTTTCGAAAAGACCGTAGGGGGAGGAGGAGGAGGAGGAGGAGGAGGAGAAGAAGAAGGAGGAGGAGAGGAGTGGAAATACCGAGCTTTTCTCGTCCGGTTTGTATGAAGCCTGTTTTGTCAAGCTCGCGCGAGCCTTGCTTCTTAGTTTTTTCTTTTTTTTTTCTGCTTGCGCGCGCGAACGGGTGAAAATGAATTCTCACGCGCTGATAATAGACATTGCAAGGCTGAGGTATATAGTAAGAGCTGCGATGTTCTTTTAAATTCGGCGAAGGCGAGAAGCTTTTCATTGTACAGACTATATACTTGCTGTTCTGCGATTGACACTCAGAGGGTGAAACTTGAAATGCGTGTTACGAAATGATGATATTTTTGGTTTGGAAGTATTGATTATGTTTCGTTGGGATGTGATGACGTACTTTTTTCTATAGATAACTGAAACATATTCATACGTCTGCTGCTAGTTATTGAAAGTATTCGTGATAGATAATAATTTAGATAACATAAAAGTTAAAAGTATTTTAGAGTGAAATCTAAACATTCGAATTCTCGGATTATACACTTATAATTTGACATTATGATATAAAAAATACTATTGTAAGCGTTTTTTCGCCAATAAATAAACATTTGCTGTTTTTTTAATTGTTTGCAATAAAGTAGGCTTTAAGAGGTCGAGTTCTTTTTTTTATTTTAAAAATCATTTGATTTTTAATCTGTGAGAGTGTTTTTAATTAATTGTTTTTCACTCGATGTCTTTTTTATGTTTTTTTAGCGAATTCTTTTACTTTTGCAGTATTACGAATTTTTGTCGGGAATTGTAAATATTTGACGAAAATACGAATACGGGAGACGAGTGCATGACGTTTACTCAGAGAGGTAAACAAAACTACGAAAGAATAAACAAATGTCGCTGGATGCGTACACAATTAATCCTATTATTGACATTTTTAATGGACTTCTATCATTTTTTTTAATCTGCTAATGAAATACATCCACGTGCGTCAATCACAAATAAAAGCGGAAGCAAGTGAAACATTCCTATTAATTGAACCATTTCATATAAACAATTTATTCCCAAAAAATAATATTTCTATATCTATTTTATATATTCTAAATTTAAAATAGTATATATTATTAAAAATGTAATAAAAAATCATCATTTTTCTATAGGTACATGTGATATCCAGTGAAAAAAATTTCCCATGCAAATAATGAATGTTTTATCAAAGGAAACTGAAAACCACGGCAATTAAAACTGAAAAATTCCGTATGTAAATGATATTTTTTTTTAAACGCACAAAAACGTAGTACTTCAATTGGCGAGTTATATGTAGATACATTTTATACAGAGAATGTTTCTCCTCTCGCGAGTTTCGCGCGCGCGCTTTTGCAATTAGTAAAATTCCCGTGTTCATCAACTAGTATTTATTATTCGCTCGGCGCTCGGCCACATATTTAGTTATGGCATGCATCTATTAACGAGCGAGTTATTAGCTTTGCGCTTCCAAAGTATCCGTTGATGAAAGAGAGACACGCGCCGGCCGCGCGTGTACACGCGAGATGGTACGCACGGGATTATATACACGCGTGTAGCGAACTTTACACTACTGTTTATTAATTAGAGAGAAAAAGTTCCTTTGTCTCTCCTCCCTTCCTCCACCCTCTCTATATCCCATACTACCATATTGCGCACATATGCATGCGAGAGTTGAAAACGCAGCACGCATGCATTTCTCGAAAACGAGATGCATGGGTCTGCAAGCATGCGTCCGACGTCCGTCAAATATGAAAATAATAAACAATAATTGGCATGCTGTTCGGTACACGCGAGAGAGTCTGAATTTTTAGCCCTCTCACCATCCCACGTGTGGATGCTATGTATGTGTTCCCTTTTTTTTTGAAAATTCGTGAATTTTCATACAGCACATATGTACATTTTTCCATTCATTATAACGAATTCCAGCATCATACAATGTTGTATTGCTCGCTTTTTTATGTATGATAAATTTTAATAAATTTCTTTACAAATTCATTTTTTCTAAATAAATTCATGAATATTCAAATAGTCTTTCAAATATATTTTACAAGCTTTTTCACGATGGAATAATATATTTTTATTAAACACGTAATTTAAAAAATCTGAACCAGAATACTATTTGTTTCGAGAAGTCATATATTTTGAAATATTGATCTCTAAACCAATCTTTTAATTAGACACGCTTATACACATTGCGAATCATTATTTAATGAACTACATTTGTGTTTTTAAACGATCTACATCTCTAGCATACAAAGTAATATATTCGTCGACAATTCGATGTCCATACTCCGTCGCTCTTTCGAGCACATGTCGCATTACACCTCACAGTAGAAAAGCTTCAATCCAAAATCACGTTGTAAATAAAAGCTTACGTCTCTCGCGTCTATATGTATATATATAGTTCCTCTCGCTCTTGATTTATCATCGGGGTAACCCACGCGCGTTATAAACGTGTCGCGCGCACGCACGTGTATATATATATATATATATATAGGGATAGGGTGAGTAGTGCCCATCGGAAAAAACATCCCCGGCTGTAAACAATGCGCGCGGGGTTCGTGGCCTGATTCCCGTATATAAGCCGTCCACGGCCTCTCCTCTCTCACCCCTTTTTGCAACAATAATTCATCACCGCTCACTCGCGCATGTGTGTGTGTCTGTATATATATATATAACGTAAAAAGCCTGCCGCTGCCACAACCGCCGCCGTCACCGCGACGCTGAATCGGCGGCCGTACGCGCGCGAACTTGCGTTTGAAAAATGTTTTATTGCCGCGCTTCTGATTGCGTCCCTCTAACTTCTTTTCCATTGTTAGTTTTTCGCTCTTCATCTCTCTTCATATCCTCGACCGCATCATTCTTTTTTTTTCGTCTTGTTTTTGCGTTCGTCGGGAATCGAGTGCACGTCGTTTGTCTCTCCCATGTGGCTTATGTATATATACGTAGCTCCCAACGTTCGAGGACGACGAATGTGTATATATATGTGTTTGGATATTGCGGAGTGTGCGCTTGTGCGCGTGCACATGATAGAGACCATGCAGGCAATATGCGTTTGTAGATGTCCAGCTGAAACTGTAAAAAATATTGCGAATGTTCGTTGTTCCGTGTGTGTGTGTATGTGTGTGGCTTAACGAACTCCTCTCCCCCTTCGTTTACGCACAACTTGCAACTGGGATATAGAGGAAAAAAAACATCGCGAATAACTCTTCGTGTTCCATCCATTTTTATTTGAAACGGTATAAATTAATACGAGCGCTATGATATCTTTTTCCGAAATATTTATTTATATTACATTTCGAAAGAGATTAGAGCAAAATCTAATGTGAAAACCGAATACTTAGTTTTCTAGAAGTAATAAGTTTACGGTTTATTTTATCAACTTCATTGGTTTATTCTTTATTTTCGAAGTTGATCAAGAAGTTATTTTTTTTTAAATAACTTTATAAATCAAGTAAACACATACTTATTTTGTGCTAAAGATCAATATCATAAAGATCTTTTTGAATCATAAAATTTCAAATATACTTAAACGGGTTTCACACTCAAGGGACTTGATTGATGGTATAAAAAAGGTACTTTTACCTTTACTCATGTGCAATTTTTTTTTTGTAAAAAAGTTACATAATGTAACTTCTCAAAAAGTTAATAAATTAAACTGTATATTCATTTTGTATATAGGGTTTTTTAGTCCGTTTAATGTGAAATAACAATAAATAAACTTCACCAATAACCAATCATTATGTTTTTTTTAGTAATAAGTATTTAATGTCGACATGCTTACAGCAAGATGACAAATCACTCTCCCAAAGATAATCAAGTCTTTAATGTCTTAAATAGTTTTAAATTCTAAAAATTTTCGTCGTCATTTCAACATTTCTTCCTTTCGATAATATAATGACTAAGACATCTATATAAAATAATATCGAGTAACTAAGCTCATGTAGCAACCGTCGTACAGATGAGAAAGCGTTCATTACAAAGCGTCTTTACGAGAACTTTTTTAATCGCTCACACCGCGCCCATACATCAGCCTCCGGTAAAACTTGGCTTGGCGAAATGCAGACGCGTCGCACTGCATATACATATATATTTATGCACAGGAAAGGAAATCCCGAATCCATCGTCTCTCTCTCTCTCTCTCTCGGCGCGTACCGCCGACTGCGGGGCAAAAGCCTCGCGGACCGTAAATTTGCCGCGCTCGCGCGTCCTTCTCGATTTGCATTTTCACACGCCTTCCCCATCGAACGGCAGCGACGACGAGTCCGTCCGGATTAAAGTCTCCCGTAGCGCGAGTGCGCGCCTTGGTCCCGCCTCTCCTTCCATTTCCTCCGTGGAATCTTTTTTTTCTTTTTTTGGTTCTCGGCTGCTACTGCTGCTACCATGTCGTTGCAGCTATATATACCTATGACTCCTCGCTGTGCGCTTTTCCCAACTTCGCTCGTCTCCGTTCCTTCGTTTTTTTTTTTATACTTTTTTTCTCCAGACTTTGGCTAGGTTTGAAGGGCTCTACGCGCCCTTTTTTTCGGGAGATGGGAGGACCCGGGAGGGGTGAAATTTTATATCTCCGTTTCGCTCGATGCCCTCGTATTTCCTTATTGGGTTTCCCGAGCTTTTTCCGCGCGACGCGCGAACTTGGCGCGATAAAATTTTTAGATCTAATGTATTCAATTTGTAAGCGGAGAGTCGCGCGCGCGCCCCGGTGATGTAAGGGGTTTAGGGAGCGAGGACGAACGATGAGAATTGTTAGTTTTACATTTCTATTTTAACGAAATTTTTCTAGAGCTGTAATAAAATTTATCTATGGAATATATATGTTGAATATATTTGCGCTTTACTCTGTATTCTACTTTTTTTTTCATTAAAATGGTTTGGAGAACAATTTTGCAATCAAATATTTGTTAATGCATTGATATAGTTTCTACAATTACTTAATTTAATACGGATTCGAACTGCAATAAAATTGGAAACAAATTGATAGATTGAACTAAATGAAAATAGAAAAAAAAACCGTAGTATTATTAACGTATTCCGGGCTGTAAATCAAACATTGAGTAATTCGAGGAAATGGTATTTAATTGAAATTAAATTAACTCGTAGCACAGCGCGATTTCATGCATTCAATTACTTAAAAACGACTGTATACAATTCACAAAATCAATAGTAAAAATAGAGAACTGATTTCGTACTATTCCGTATAGTATACGAAGAATACAATTTATATCGAAAAGGCAAATATTTTCATGTAAAAGTTTAATGACTTATCTGCGTATTTGATGAAAAATTATCTTTCAGTTTCATCAAAATAACTATAAAATCCCCGATACTATCTGAAATATAAAAACAAAACTAGAAAAAATTCACGTTGAAAATTCTTACAACAACGTCTACATAACAATAGAAACAAAAACTTTACTCAAAATACCGCACATATCACGAATAATACCTCTCTTTCACCGTCTTCTATACACACTCGAACGGACCGCCCGCTGAAAACAACTCGAAAAAGCGCTACCCGCGCTCCACTCGAATCTCTCACAGCTACGCGACTGCTTAATCCCCGTACGAAATTTATGAATAAAACTAGCCCGCGTGGCCCCGCGCGTGTTTTCCCTGCTTGTTTGTCTCGCCTGAATAAAAGGGGTAAAGGATGAGGGGGGGAGTCGAGACGTAGAATATAGGAGAAAAAGAGGGTTGGGGTACAACGGACGACGGAAGGAAGGAAGCTTGGCGGCGGTGGTGGTGGCGACTAGCTGTCTAGCTCAGGGATTCGGGCGCTGCTCGGCGCTTGTCAACAAACTACTCGTAAACTCTCACAGGCGGGGGGAGGGGACGGGAATTCCGGAAAAATACGCGGGCGATAAGAAGGGCGCATGGCAAAAATAGTTGCCAGCGCGTCACGTCGCGTGCTACCCGTCATTCAGTTGTGCAGGGAGTAAGAGAAAAAGTGAGAGGGAGACTGGGTATAGGAGAGAGTTTCGACTTCGACATGGCGCCGTGGTGGTGAGTGGGCCGAGTGTAGGGAAAAACATGTGAACTTTTTTTCGCGAGGAGGCCGTATCGTCGTGTCGAGAAAGAGTTGTGAACTGGTTTTTGGGGGTATAGACGAGAAAAACCGTGGCAACGTGGTTCTCGCGTGCTTTTACTTTAATTTCGGAAAATAAATAATACTATGGTTATCAATAAATTTGAACTGTAAATAAAATCATGAATAATTGTCAATTATCGACGTTGCAAAGTCAATTATATTTGATTTTTTTACCAGCTCTATGAGTATTTCTGCACTACGCGAATAACTCGTGTTTTTTCATTCGTTATACTTTTAACTAAAATAAATTAGTACGTTCCGACTAAGTTTTTCTCATTTCTAAACGGAGTTAACCGTTAAAATTGGTCGACCGGAGCCTTGTAACTAGAATTTCGTAATTGAGGGCATGATAATGACGCGCATATATTTGGGTAAACAATAATAAAGCCAAGTGGCTGATTCACAAACGAGCGCGGACCTTTAATCTCGAATGTAAATTTTTAAGGAAACGTAGGAGCGTTATACTTACGCTGAAGAAAAAAAAAATTGGGCAGCTGGTGGAGTTATGCCGCAGCCATGGGAACGAAAAAGCAAAAAACGAGAGCTACAAAGCTAAGCTTGCGACCCGTGTGTGCTTGCTCGCTCGCTCACTCGCTCGAGATTCAAGGAAAACTCGCCGTTATTTTCCTTTTCCCTCAAACTAACCCCGAGCAAATAAACTAAGCCCGAGCGAGGTAGCGCACTGGCGCGAGGGCCGGTCGTGAAAACATTTTCCTTCTGCGCTTCTGGAAACCCCTCTGAAAACTCGCATCTGCGTGCGTTTGCTTCCTCCCCCCACTCTCTCTTTCGCTCTCTGTCTGTCTTCCGTTTGTCGAAGGGAGTGACGTAGAAGCGCGATATTTATTTTATAGAGAGAGAGAGAGAGAGTAATTTCAATTTTATTTATTTGCATTTTAATAGTTTTTTTACCGCCCAGCAGGTGTGATTACTTCAGTATCTTTTAGGTATAAAATAAGTGACAGTAATACTTAACCTTCAGCAAGAAGGTATTTTTTCTTGAAATTCAATGATTTTTTATTGTAATGATAGTCAGCAAATCTCTCTCTCCTCTGCCCTCACTCTCAAACATTTGGGCTAGCCCTTTAAAGATTATTCTCAAGTCATACAGTAATATTGAAAGATATGATTAATGAATTAAAATTGTAGATCTTTGAACCTGTTCAACCCGGACGTTAACCCAGGACATCAAATCAGTAATCTTCTCTTCTTACCAAACTACATGTTTTCTGATCAATAATATAGAATATTGCCGGAAAAGTTACGTTCTTCGTGTAAAAGATTCTTTTAGTTCCATGGCTTTCATTGAAGTAGTTTTATAGCGTTGAGTTATATTTAAACAGAAAAAAATTTAAACATTTTTATCGCAGACCAAAGACACAATAGATCGCTAATTTCAAAATATGTTTTTTTTTGAGTTATTTGTTGAAAAACAAAATTCATTACATAAATGTGTTTACCACGTCGTAAAAGTTCAGTGACTACCAACGTACTCGCATACTTTCGAGTCTCGGATGCGCTCTAGATAACTCTGGTATGTTAAAGACACGGATGACTGATCAAAGAAAAGTGTCGTTCCACGTGACTTTTAGCTCGTGATTTATGGTCAAGAATTTACGACTCGATATAAATTACCGCACATTGATATTTTTGAAAAAATATGCACAGTCTATTGCATAACTATTTTGTGTTATTTTATAAATGGAATGCACATTATTTTGCATAGATTATTTGTTAATCATCTACGATTCATAATCATCAAACATTCTACAGATTTGTGCAAAGCTTTTACTCTTATAAAGTTTCCTTTAGAAATAAAAATACACAATAGATATATACTCGATTAATTTTATAGCCTCTAAAATCCGAAATCCCAACAGAATTTAGTTGCTCCCCTTCTTTATACATTCGTTCTGTATTCTTGACAATCGCCAGCTGACATCAGCCACAATCCTAAACAGGCGAATAATGGAGAGAATGAAAAACGAAATACCGAATAACGCGCTGTGTCCGCAGTCCTTAAATCTCCCTCCTTATCCGTTTCTATCCAATAGAAAAAAAAGAAATCGAAAGAAAAGAAGAAAAAAAACGGAGCGACTCGGCCCGATGAAACGTAATTCCTCTCTCTTCCTCCCTCCTTTGAGCTCCGCCTCTACAATAGCTCTGGCTCGCTCTCGCGCGTTCCTCGCTTTCGTCGAGAATCGCTCTCATTTCAATGCGAAATGAGGTCCATAAATTTCCCCGTCTTTCATCGCTCTCCTCCTATATATATATATACATATACCTACGTACACACAACCACACGCACATACACATACGTTGCTCTCCAGCTCGCTCGTATACGCTGCTCGCCGGGATCTGGAAAATCCGACGAGCGCGGGCAATAACTACGGCAGCAGGTAGTATTTACCGTTGCTATATGATTTCCGGGCATTTTGCTTCACCCCCTCCTCCTACCTCCTCTCTCTCTCTCTCTCTCTCTCTCTCCTCCCTACTCCGACAAAGGAGCGGTGTACGGGGGTAAAGCTCGTGCCCGTTCGTCGATTTGCTACATCCCCCTTCCATACCCCGTTCCACGGCCCTCGCTACATCGCGCGTGGGCGCTCAAAGGCCCATTACGAAAATGAGCATTAAAATAAATTATGCGAGAGAGAGAGAGAGAGCAGACTGTATCTGCGTGCCAGGCCGAGTGCGTTTTGCCTTTTGCACGAATCAATTTACCTAAATAGTTGAGCGGTTAACTCACATGAGCGCGCGAGGCCGCTTTTTCCGGTCTCGGTCTCGACGATGAAGTTGCAAATATGCGCGTGCGTTACGTTTATATACATGTACCTATGCTTCCATTCTTTTGGGCCTTTGAAGCGAATGAGTTTATGTTTGCACGGTCGATATAGTGTGCACTTCGTAATTTAACGAGGGTCAAACGCAGATTGGCATGCGCTTTGCAGGTAATGACGAAGTATGTAAGCGCCTTTCGGCAAATGAATTGAATTTCTCTGCTCTACGCCTATGTACGCGTTCCATTGCCGTCATGAGTTTGTTTTGTTATTTAATATGGAAAAGGGAAACTCTTCATATTTAATTAAGTAAAAATAAAGCATATTTATTACGTGGATTTAAAAAATCAGTTAATCGATATTTCTCAATTGGTATTCCTACGCTATAAAATTTTATTTTACAAACCGAATGATGATTGTGTACCCGAGAACGTTTATATGTACATGCTATTAATTAATTAAAGAGTACGGTCACATGATGATAACAAACAGAAATGAGCCATGGGATATTGAAATTAACCCTTAAAGGTGCTTCTTTTCGTAGGAAAGTAGCGGGCCCCGCTGGTAACAATAGTCTAAAAAAAATATGTCAAAAACCTGTCAATTGCATATCAATCATTTTATAGAACATTATTAAATCTACATTAGTGGTACGGTTAAACATATTGAATAATCCTGTCATAAAATAATACATTACGAAGTTTATATAGAGATTCAAAATTTTCGGACTGGCTAAGTAGTCCCAGAATCCTCCGGCAAACATTCGAGCTCTGTGTATTCAGCGAAAATTTCCCTTCCCCCAAACTTGAGGTATAATGCACTCGAGAGCCTCGGGAGTAGAATGGGACAAGTTTCACTTTAATTAAAGTGAATCTTCGCCTCGCGGACACCGACGACGATGTTAAATGCATAGCTCTTTCCCTTCCCTCTTCTATTCCTCTCTCTCTCTCTCTCTCTCTCTCTTTCTCTCTCTCTCTCTCTCGCTCTCTCTCACGGGAAAGGGCAAAGAGAACAGGGCACAATCCAAACGAAGCTTTTGGTAATGAATCATTGGGTAAGAGAAAAATGAAGAGGGAGAAAAGGAGAAAAATATCATCATTACGGGAGCTCTCTTATTATTTGTCACCATGTGACAATTCCACACCTCGCGTACACACAAGTGGCACATTAATTATTAATTCGATATCAAAGAGTAGGTACACTGTGACGCGATTATAGTTTCATTACCTTTGACTTCGAATAAATTACACATATGTGTCGGTTGACGTGTAATATATTACCGAGGCTATAACATTACGCGAAACTTTTGCTAGCTCCCTTTCGCTCTCTTCTTGTGCCATGGCCACTGCACTGCACGCATACAACAAGTGGAGTGTAATTCGAATATATATTCGAAAAAGCACCGCGCACCCGTACAAATACGCGCGTGGGCGCATGTATACATATATAGGTATATTACACGAACATTATATTACAATTGGCTGAAATCCGATGAATTTCACCACTAAAAGCATCGATCGCGAGCTAATTTTCCGGCCTTTGAGTTGTGTGGGCTTTTACCGCGTGGTGTATATATACGTATTACACAGTTTCGTGCGTCACGATACCGACAAAAAGCAACATCGCTGTATGCAATAGAGACTGCATGGATACGAAAAAATACAGTAGCCGTATATATACTTTCGCGTAATAACGTTAGAACGCTACCTAGGAGGATTATATATCGCACACCAGTCGATTCCTTCCGATTTATTACGTCTGTATATGGTAAAATGTAAAGTATAATTCGCGTGGTTGTCCACTCGGTTCTCGTTATCTTGCGACGAGCTTCGAGCACCAATCGTCAACGATTATACGTCACAGGACGCGCGCAATGTATACGCGTATAATCACGGCGGCGAATTTCTTCGATAATTAGATGGAGTATAATCCCGTATTATGAGAGTACGAGATATACACATCGCTTGCCGCTACCTACGACGATATTATAATATGCGCACACATATATTAATAATACAAACGCTCTCGTTTATTATACATGCGTAAACAATACATTTATATTTAATTCTTCGCAAGGCAGAAATTAAAATTCCTTTTATAAACGAACGAAATTATAATACCTTTTATATAAACGAATGTATATATGTATATACACATTGGAATATTTTTAATACTCGATGTTTTGAATGTTTATCATCCAGATCGACTGTTTATTTTGATACATTGTAATTTCAGAATTATCGCAGTGTAATACCTTGTACGCGAAATGCCGATGTAATAAATGTAGGAATGTAATTCCATCAAGCAGCATGTCAGCATTCCGAAACTAAATACGAAAGACTCATCGAATATATCGGGAGTTCATTTGAAATAATGCTGGCCATCTAATTATTATTTCCTGAAAATTGAGCGGTATTGTAATAGACAGCCATTATCATCCCATTGTTTGCACCATCAAAATGAAACAATACATAATATTGCAATATAATAACAGTACGCGGAATTCGATTGACGTGAAGTGCACTGATTGGGCTCATGATGACAGCGTGATGGCAAAAATTTTATCAGCAAGAGAAATAACGGATCGAAGGGTATTATTGCTCTGTGTAGCTAGTGCTCTGGTACGGGATAGCGCGCAACAATGATTATCATTGATAGAAAAAACACCATTTGTCTGTAAGTGAAGGGCTTGATTATATTAACGACTGTGAATCAAGTATTCTACCATTTCGGAAGGAAATGGATCTTTCATAATCTATAGTCTACACAAGGTACAAAAAGTTTCTAGAAGAAGTTATCATTATTATTGCTATTGATTTGAGGGGCACATACATATATTACTAATCTACTTATCTTTCTATTTATTTCAATATTATATGAATTTGATATGAAACTGGTAACGAGCGATTCATAAACGAATGTTGTGGTTGAGCGACTGTAATAATGTATACCTCGATGTTTGATGTTTGAACCCTGGTTTCTCCGAAAAAGTAATTGTACAATTTCCTATGAAATCATTAAAAAATTACTGTTATAACAAAATATATCTCGAAACTAGAATAAAAATAATAAAATTCGCTCCGCTTCTTTTTCAAAAACATACAATATGATTTATGTCGGTGTACGCGCGTATTACACGGGCTCGTGGTATTAATTGTGAATTTTCAGGTTCCCCGCAAATCAATGGAAATGCATAATCGGAATGTATTATTTGAAACAAAGACCTTTGTTGTAGCCTGGCAACATAATACGCAATGTATATATTTTAGTAGAGAAACGGATATATTTCAATAGTAGGAGTTTCAGATGATATTCATGTTGCAGAGTAACAACATGTATATCATTCTTTCAAAAGTTTTCTATATATATGACATAAACCGTTATTTTAATTTTTTCATTAAATTTGAACGTAATAAAATAACCGAATAATGAAAAATACCTTCACCTATAAAAAAAAGTAGTTTAATCAAATAACATCCAAAATTTCAAAATATCGACATATTTTTCTCTTTTATATATCGAAAATACCTATTATATAAATAAAATAAATCATAAAAAACAATAATTACTGGGAATTCTTGTCGAGCGATCCTGCATACTCGTCAGAAAAATACATACTCATAATTCTCCTCTTTTCCATGTTACAGGGTCCGGTCGGCGAGGTGGGCGGCGTCCGGTTGCCCCTGCAGTCGCTCCACGGCTACGGCTCGGTCTTCATGTACTCGGCCTCGACGAGTCCCGGGGGCGGCGGGGGCGGGGGCAACAGTGGCGGTGCCGTCAGTGTCGCCGGTGGTACCGCTGTCGCAGCAGCGACGTCGTCGTCGACGACGGCTAATGGCCAAACTGGCGTCTCGGCGGCAGTCACGACGCCTGGTGCCACAGCCACGACGACGACCACCGGCGAGGTAACGCTACGGCTGCGCGAGCCCGAGGATATACCCGAGGAAGTGCTTGCGAGGCTAGAGGATACCGCTACCTTGTCTATCTCGCTGCAAGGTGATGCAGTGTTGAGGCTCGGTGCCGCTACCGCAGGTAAGATAACATGTGCTTTTATCTTAGATTTGGACAAGGTACACGTTTGTACCGTTTAATAGGAAGAAAATACCGCTGAACGTATCGTATTTTAATGAATTATTATTTTTATACGAGAAAATAACTTGATTTATGACGTGGCAATTATATCTTTAGCGATTTCCAAAGTCTCGGCTCATTTTCACGTGATGCGCTACATTTGCACTCGATGTGTCCGTTTTAATCAATTTCCTAGTAATCAACACATTCTACCCTATAGGCATTCCCAATAATCATTTTTAAACGTCTATGTAACTTATAGAACATCATAAACCATTAGTATAATACATTCCATGAACAGCCTTCCGCGTACATTCAAAAGCTATTTCTCCATCTGCGACGTATGCTGCAATCTCGAGCGTTTCGTTTTTCTCAAGTGATCCGCCTCTGAAATATCGCGTTCAATAACTTCTGGAAACTCTTATCACAGATTTTTATCGCCATGCCATTTCTCATACTTCTTGCCCCCTCGCTATTTCGCATAACGCAGACACACATACAAACGCCGCGCATGCACATACACACATACATGCGACTCGAGGGAGATCTGGAAGCGGTACGCTATGTACGGAATGGAAAGTAGAAAGTAATTGCCCAATAATTTCCGTGAGATCGAGGTTGTAGCCAGCGTCGGCTGGGGATATTTTTCTACTTATACATCTTCCCCTAAGATGCTGCAGGATAATTTATCGCGAGTCGACGATTAATTTACCATCTTCCCCCCTTTGCGTGCACGCGAGATTAGCGAGCTTCTTTCGCGCCGCGTAGAAGCGATTTTTGCTCGTTGCACGCTCTCGAGTTGTCTTTTCGGCGTTTGGAAAAGAGAACGAGAGAATGCAAGCGCTATATATAGGAAGTGACGGATGACCAACGTGTGCACGCACGCCCGTGTGGGAGAAAGGGGGAAACGAGAAAGAGAGCTCGGGGTAATTTCGGCAGGAGATTCGCTAGCATCGATCGCCAGCTGAATTTATCGCTTTGTTTGTGCACCACTCGCTCGCGGATGTGCACTCTGCTCTTTCTATTCCTCTTTCCCTCTCTCTCTCTCTCTCTCTCTTTCTCTCTCGTTCTCTTGTCTATGTTCTCTTATCTCGAAGCGAATCTTTTGTTGACTTTCGCTCTTTGTCTGTTTTGGAGCAGAAGAATTTTAAAACGGAGTTATTTTTCAGAGTATTTGTATTTCTTATTTGTAAGTGTGCAATAGATTAATTTAAAAATATTTGATCTTGATATATTATTGAAGTTTAATATATACTTTCTATAAAATATCATCCAAATACTTTTAAATTATTGCTTTTGAACAAACCAACGCAGTTCGTTATTGCCATATTATGTCATTTTCTATTATACCAATCATGGAGAGCTGTAAATTCATGACAATATGTTTGCAAGAGAACTTTTATTTACGATTATATATATATCTGTGCATATGGTAAGACTTTCTCTTACTTGTCTGCTTGTATTGTCTCTCCTTTTGTTTTTCGTGCTTCTCGCTCACCGCTCTTTGTGAAGTCTTTGCATTCACATTTCATTCGAATACGGGACTCCTGCTACTTATACGACCCACGTTTGTCGTGAGCGAGAGATCGGCACTTTGCGTGAAATATACGCGCGCTAACGCCCAGCTGAACACTATTTGCGTTCCCCCTGCTTTAGCGTATTAGTGTTAAGTGCACCATAAAAGTTTAACGATTGTGGAGTGCTATAGAATATTACGATATTTTTATTATGATGTTATAAGAAATGAAGATAAATATGAGCAGATCTTTCAAGTTGTACAGATCTAATTTTGGTTTCTATATTGCTAAAGTTTTAACCTTCTATATATCTGGGAACAAAACGGCAAATTATTTCTGTACTTGTTGCTAGAAAATTTATTTTTGGCTATTTTAATCTACATATAGTATTAAGCAATAACCAAATTTAAGTGATAAATATTAAAAACATTTAGAGATCCAAAAGAAAAAAAATGTTACGAAAAAATGAAAATCTATATAAATAAGTTTTATCAGCATATAAAATAACTTATTATTTAGTTGGATAAGTGTAACATTGATAATCGGAAAAATGTAATAAATTTTTTACTTCTTTTGATAAATAGTGCACGAGTAAAAAAAAAGTTGGTGTTTTGTTGCAAAAGTTGTTTGTAAAAATTTGAAAAATACTTGAACTCAACGTCACTTTTCATTACTGCTATTGAAGTTTGTAAAAAGATATCTGAAATTGGAAAATATTGAAGTTTTTCAAGAAAGAACGCGAAAGTTGGCGTTAATAAAAAATGAGGTGTGAAAAACAATATCAGTTCTTGTCTCGATCAACCAATATTTTAATTAAGCTAACAATAAAATTATTGAAGCGATTTTTGTCACTATCTTTATACACAGATTTTATAACAGAACATGAAAAATAGGTGTTTCACGGGTTCCGGTTAATTTGTTTGCTCCGCGACTACTTTTTTTATCACTAAAATATCCCATTACCCTCATCACCGACCTCTTTGCTATATACACGCCCATCTTAACCACTGTTCCGCCAAGCCGTTACACAACGCATTCTTACGTCGCACACGCGTGCGCGTAACGCAAGAAATATCATTTTCGCATCGTAAGAATCGCGCAATGAAACGCAGAGAGAAAGAGAAAGAGAGAGCCTGCGAACCCTCGTACCTCTGCGTAGGTCTTGGCTCAATTACGCGACGAAAGTAATTTTACCGACTTCCCCTATACCTTTTCTCTCTCTCTCTCTCTCTCTCTCTCTCTCTCGTTTTCCTTTTCTTTCTTTTCACCGATACGCGCGCACCTTCGAGCGAAGAAAGGTGAGGGTGGGAGGGCGGCGCGTAATAGGTTGCTCCTCGTATATTTCTCATTACGACGACGGACTGCCTCCTTCTCTTCGCCCACCCGCGGGCAAGATTTATCGGAGCAGCCGCGCGCGGCTTGTTATACGACGGCCGCCGCGTGGGGGTTTAGCCGTTGGAGCCTGAAATGCCGCGTGCGTACGCGCCCGGGGAGACAGAGAGCAGCAGAGTCTTTGAAGAGAGAGAGAGAGAGAAGAGAAGGGTGGGGGGACGAGGACGAAGCGATAAAAGTACCGGCGATTGATTAAGAGGGTCGTTTGTGTCGGGGGAAACGCTACTTCAAACGCGGCTGGTTCCCCCCGTTTTTCAGAGCGAGAGCTGCTTGTGTACTCGGAGAGAGAAGAGCCGAAAGACGACGATGATGGTGGGAGGCGAGAGCGAAAGAGAGAGAGAGAGAGAAATTTTAGAGAGTATTTAGTTACGCGCACTAAATTTTTAGAGTCGTCGTAAAATCGACTGTTCGTTTTAGCCGACGTATGGCGCCTAACGTCGAAATCGTACACACGGCAAATTAAATACCGTACATTTCATTCTTTTTGAGGACGGAAAAATTCAACGAAAAAATAAATATGTCTCTTCAAACGCGTATACGCTTCTGTCACATGTGGGTGTACGTCTTTACGCATCCAAAATACTAAATAATCGTTTTGATCATGCAGCTCATTATCTTCTCTCTTACGCTTCCTGTATCTCAAAGTCTCGGAGAGCACGGAACCGAGCTAGCTAACTAAATATTTCTCCAAGCGAGCACTGCCAGGGATTACTTACTACTCATACACACACACACACACACACACACACGTATATAGTAACACAGTCAAAGCAGCCAAACTCCTTCGCTAGACATGCAACTACGCTAGCGTAATGTCACCTGCTACAAAATGAATCACCTGCAGCTATGCTAGATCTGCTTCTCTCTCCCTCTGGGGGAGGATCACCACGAATGAAGCACCCGCTTGCACGTGTCTCTGTGTAGGTGGTTGTGTGTATATATATACATCAGTCGGGCGGCAGCGAAGTAGTTGCATGTCACAGGGCCTCGTCAGCGGTAAACACGGGACCAAGTTTGTTTACAAACTGTCCGATAATCGCGCCAGCTCTAATGAATCAACGATGCTTGTCCCTCGCTTCCCCACTCACCCTCTTCTTCGTACTCCTGTACAGGTATATATATATATATACTATATATATGATCGCGTGTGTTGTGCATTTTTCTTTAGTTCCCCTATGCTTAGTCTTGATGCGCGCACAGAAACGGCTTCCCTCTTTATTGATGCCCAGCCAAGCGTTTATTATTCATGGGGACGTGTCGGGTTTGACGACTGGCTGGTTAAAAATGTATTTGACAGCGCGCGCGCGCGCTTAGCCACGTCGATGATTTAGATGTTGGCGCGGCGAAGGGGGACTTCTAATTTGGGATATTTATGGCCTACTTAGGAAAGAGAAGTGAAGTGTGAGCTATTCAGAGGAATACATTTGATTGGAGAAGTAGCTCTTCGGAAGTGGATAAAAATGAAGGTGATTCTTTTGTCGTATATATATAATTGACGTAAAAGTATAATTAATTATTGGCATTAATTTCAGGTGACAAGGGTTTTAACCTTGGCTATGCATTGTTAATAAGTAATATCAGCTTGTAAAGTTTTAAAAATATGCGAACTCCCAAAAAAAAGAATGCTTGAACGATATAACATCTACAATAAGAAATAGAAATTGTGTTTTACAACGTTCGGGTAACGTGGAGACTGTAAAATGTATGTATAACCATACCGGTCCTCTCTCTCTCTTCTTTTTCGTAACCTCGGAAACAGTACGCGTGCAAAAAAGTATTAGAGCGAGCTCTTACGAGACTCTCGCGTGCGCCACGTGCTAAAGACACAGTTTCACGGGCGCGTGTATCAACACCGTCGTCGCGAAAGGAGGAAAGCGCATACGGAGGTGATGACGGTGCTGGTACAGAGTACACGAGACAGAGCGAAGGAGTATCGGTCCGGTGTCTTGTTCCTATACGGCAACACTTGTACTTCGCGAGTCGCCTCAGATTTCACTCGCTCTCAGCAATATATATACGCCGCGGAGCACGAGTGCAAGCTTCTTCTTCTTCTTCTTCTTCTCTTTCTCCTCTTAACCCCAAGGTTCTTTTTCTTTGCTTTTTACCACGAGCTTGATCGCTTCGTCGACGATGAAAGAATCCCGGTGCTCGATCCCTAAGGGAAATAAACATTTTTGGGGAAGTGAAAAGAGAAGTGTAGTTTTATTTTCATAGTAGAATAAATCATGTGTATAAAAAGTGATAGAAATTTTAACCATAAAGTAGCTTTATTGCTAAAAACATGCATTGTTCGTTATTTCATAATTATTTGCCAATCAGAAATAAATTATAGTATTTACACCTTACTATTATAAAATAATACAAAAATGAAATACTATAAAATAAATATTTCAATTAACAGTAAAACTTCTTGATTAATTATACATTTATCTAAATATGTCTCCATTCAATGCATTACCTACATATAAAATATGTCTAGGGAATATATTTTACTTTTTTTTCATGAAAAATCACTTACGTTTGTCTCACAAGACGTGGTATTCAAATAAAACTGAGTTACCGTTTATGAAATCGGTGAAATGGCAAATTAGCAACATGAAAGTCTTCTCATAAACCAGTTTTCACATGCCTGCGCGCGTAAGAACAATCCGCGCTCAATTACAGTTCTAAACGCGCCAACGGAATTCATCTGTTAGCATGTCTGAAAATTCTTGCCACGATTCATTCGTCCATAAGCTTCGTGCCACACACACACACACATACAGATAGGTATAATACATTCGGCTAAACGCGCGTCTTCGGAAACAATCCCGGAAGCATTATACCGCGGGCGGTAAGTCGCTAGCCCGTGCAACTCCAGCCCTTACATACATACATATAGATATATAAATTCAACTGCCGTATCTTGCAATTCCACCCTTACAGAAGGGGAAGAGAGAGAGAGAGAGAGAATGGCGCGTTTAAGGCTAACGTCGAAAATGCGTGTAATGCCACTGCCACGGCCGCCGCCACTCGCTCTGGTAATACCATAAACCGGAAAAGAATGAAACTAGGCACGATAAAAGTATACGCGCGTGGTCTGAGGTATAGTAGTGGGAGAAGACTCGAGCAATAAGTCTGAAATATGCCGGGACGTTTTATTCTCGCACCGGAGGGAGAGAAAGAGAGAGAGAGAGAGAGAAGAGAGGCAATATTATACCTACGCGTGTCCCTCTTGTCTTCTCGGTTTAACTCGCTTCTTTATACGCGAAGCGAGAGAGGCGCGACTATAGCAGAGGGAGAGAGAGTCGGAAGAACGTGTAGCGAGCTTTTTCCGAGCTGTGTATACCGCGTTATGACACCGAGCGTATATAGTATATAGAGCTGTACTCCGTATAAACGATGAAAAGTTTCCGAGGTTATATAGTTTGGGTGTAGGGAGTGAGCTTTGCATATCGATGCATTGACTTTTTACGGAGTGAGATATCGTGATTTTTCCTTATTCGAATGATACGTAAAAACATGTTCTCGCAAACTATCGAGATATACGAGAGAAAACTACTTTCACAATTGAGCCGTATGATCATAAGTTTTTTTATACATAGAAAAGCAATTATTATTCGTAATCGTATGAAACTTTATTGATAACTACTTTTATATTATATTAAAACGTAATCATCAATTGTACATTTGATAAAATCTCGTAAAAAAAAAATAATACTATATCCTATTACGAATCTACAATAAGAGCATAGAAATATTTTTTCTCTCGGTACAACGGAAGCCGTGTAAAAAGAGCAAGCTAAAAATCGAACGGCATTCGCACAATTTCTCCTGTACGCTTGGGCCATTAACGAAATTTGTCCTGGACGTTTAAAACGTGCATCGTCCCGGGTACACAGAAAAGGAAAGGAAGAACGAGTAACACTCGTAGTACACGGTCCGCTCGCTTCGGCGCGGGAAAAGAAAGTCGTGAAATAGGAAATGGTCGGACGCGCGCGCTCACGGGAAAACGACTGCTGCTTGCGCGCGCGCCCGCGCGCTCGACTTTACAGCGAGTAATTCTCGTTATAACTTCGACAAGGAGCGCGCCTCCGAGTTACCGCTTCCTCTTTCTCTCTCTCTCTTTTCCTCACTCGCACAGGCTCCGGATGCAATCTGTTCGACTCGGGGAAAAACGCACGTCGAGAGATTGCCATTTTCGATAAGCCTTTATACGCACGCGCGCGCTCTTTACGTTCGTCGTGGGCCGCTTCGTTTATTCCTTCGCCGCGTTATGTCTATTTCTGTCGCTTCGAAGAACGCGAGTTTTTCTCCCTCTTTTTTTCTTTTCGGCGCCTTCTCTTCTCTTCTTAATAAACGCGATTTATCGAGCATTAAGCTGACGAAAGAAAGAGAAAGAGAGAGAAGAAAAAAAGCATAAACTCGCGCGAGGATAATCGCCAATTTTGGCGCCACGCGTGAGAGAGAAGCTTAGCAGCAATAGAACGCGTGCACATTTTTCTCGTAGGTTCCTTTTTTTGTGTGTGTGCGCACGGGTTCCGTTATCCTTGGCTCTGTATATAGTGACGTGCGTGCGCACGACGAGTGGTAATGCGCACTTGTGGATGAAAGGGAAAAAAATGGAGTGGAAAGAAGAGGGCGCGCGAAAATGGGAAGATCGTTCAGAGCTCTTTCTCCTCGCGAGCAGGTTCCACTTCCAGCTCGTTCTTTCTTCTTATTCGTTTATTCCTGCGGTGAGGGGCTTTTTCTACTAATTGTATTGATGTTCATGCTTTGTCGTGCAAGTATATAAGAGGGCAACGGTTGGTTTTATGCTGATAATAAGTTGCGGGAAGACCACTGAGAAACGTTCTTTGTTAAAAGGAGCTGCATCATAAGCTGGATGTTAAATTGATCGAGAGTAATGAATTTTATCGGTTATGTGAGCAATTGAAGTAAACATAGTCGTACGGTTGAAATGACTATTTCAGATGATACACAGATTTTTTATTTTTACAGTGTTCTTATAAAACCGGCACAATAACATTTCAGCGTTACGATTTTGGTTATTAATGTGATTTTCAATGGTAGTAGTCATGATTTGCTTTTCTTTATAATTAAGTTAGTTATATTCTGGCTTATAATAAAGTCTCTTGAAAAGGAAAAGCTATTAAGAGGTAACGAACAAAATCAGAAAGTATATCAGAATTGCAATAATTATTTTTATATTTACAACGCAAACATGAAAACATTTATCAATAAGTCTTTTTCTCACAATTTATTTCAATCTAAACGTCACACTTGAAACAAAACTTTTTGATAATTTATTACCAAATCGATGATCACCAAACGCCTCTCCTTCCTCCCCAAAAAAAACAATAAATCTTTCTTCCCATTCGTGTACGCAAATTTTTCATCCCGAACGCGACACGTATATCCACGTCTCCTTCTCTCTACATTCTCGCATTTGAAACAACAACGGCGGAGCAGGCGAGCGCAAAGAAACACAAAAAGGCTGCACGCGGAGAGAAAGTAAAAAAAGAGTAAAACGCAGACACGCGCACGTGTACACTCACACCTATACACACAGGTATATAGACCGATACAGACGAAGAGAAAATAGGAAGCTGAAAGTGTGCGCGGCGGGAGGTCGAGGCCGCGCGTAAACCAGGCACGTATACGCGTAGCACGCGCGCGCTCGGAACTCGCAAGCTCGCGTTCGGTTTACGGCGGATTTCGAGCGAGCGAGCGAGAGAGAGAAGAGGAATCTTCGTCGTGTCGCGGCAGTCACGTATTTAAGAGCAGGTTAAGGGACACGTAGCGGAGCGTGAGCGCCAAGGCGACGAGGAGCGTTGCGCGCACAAGAGAGAGAGAGGCAAAAGAGAGTCAAGCGACGCAGTGAGAGAGCAACGAAGAAGGCGAGAGATTAGGAGGCGGAAATCGGGGGATGATTTCGCGAAGCTGAGAGCAAGAGAGAAAGAGAGAGGCAGAGAAGCTGGGATGAGATTTCGCGTGCTGCGTGAAGAAGAAGAGAGCGCGAGCGAGCAGAGGAGGAAGGGGAGTTCGCTTCGTTAAATCCATTCAGTTTTAACTTGCTGGCTCGCTAATTCCACCTTATAGTCGCGCCTCGTCGTGCTACTGCTGCTACTGCTGCTGCTGCTCCTGCTACTGCTGTTTGGTTAAAACGGTTTTCAGTCTCTTGCTTTCTCGCTCGCGCTCCGTCGCGTCATTACGCTTTTTCGAGAGTCAGGTGCCACCGACGCGACGAGGAAAATAGTTATCTCTTCTCCTTAAATGTCCGCGCCGTATCGAGTCGTTAGGACGCGCGCGCGCGTACGCGTTCGTGTAAAAAGGAGAAAAGAAGGGGGTGAGGAGAGAGACGAACGCGTAATTCGATTGGGATTACGCTGACTATAGTATATATCTATATATATATATATATAACGTTTTTGGAGTAAATGAGCGATTGTTTTCGATCGACTGGCGCGCACAGTGTCAGCAGCGCTAATAAAATATTTCGCGATTCTACCAGTTGTGTTTTTCCATTGAATTTGAAAGATTTGTTTCGCGCATCGTCATTTTTGCTGAGACTATCAGCTGTTTCTAGATAATGCTTTTCAAGAGTTCTAACTGTTTTTATACAATGTATTTTTATAAATTTGTCAAAAAACTCTAAGTTTCTAATTTACTCTTTGAAAATTTGTGTGACAATTGATCTGGTAAAATCTCATTGTAAAGATACTCATAATAAACATATTCTTTTTTCACATTAATGATATACATTCATTAGAAAGCTGTTCATAATTAATTTAGATTAAAATTCAGAATACATTACTTATCAGTTTGACTCGAATCTCATTAAAATAATTTTCTAACTCAAACAAAAGCTCGGTATGCACACACGTAATAATCCAGCAGGCTGATGAGAACCAATTACTCTAAACGCGTATACGTACAGCGTAAAATTTGAATACGCCCGGCAATTCCTCTGCTTTCGCATACACATCCAGCAAAAAATTATACAAACATTTCGTTTGTCAATAAGTCCTTCTCCCTTTCCTCTGCACGCATTGTTTCGACACTCGTGTCTCGTCCTCGTTTATTACTTCGCCCTTACTCGGTTTACGTCCCGTTTGTCCCAATCAAACATTTAAACCCTCCCCTTTCCACATTTTTCCCTCCAGCTATGTACCCCCCCCCCTCTCTCTCTCTCTCTCACTCTCTCACTCGGCGTTCTAATTGAGGCAGTGCGTGTATATCATTCGGCGCAAAAATTTGCATGCGAGCGAGCGCGTCTGTCTCTCAATATGCATGGCATATATGCAGTGCGCGTAGTATATATGCAATTCGACTGAAGCCAATCTGTGCGCGGCACTGGAAAGCGCGCAATGAAATATCGCTTTCAATTAACCGCTTATGCGGGAGACGAAAGCTCTCCCGAGGATTTTTAGAGGCTGTGCGTGCGTGAACGCGATGCCACGTGAAAATGAGTGCGTTTAAATGCACGGCGTTGCGTCGAGTGTGAGCTTATCCTTCGTAAGGATCACTTGAGAGAGGCGGGAAGAAGGTTTTTCGTGAGCTTGTGATTTCACTGCGCGAAAGAGAGAGAGAGGGGGGGGAGAGAAAGAGAAGAGTGACCGAGATGAGAAACGGAGAGCGAGAAATGAGATTGGAAGGTGCTCTCTATACGCGTACGTGTTATATTTTCTTTTTATCGCGCTTTTTGGTAGACTCTCGATTGGGAAAAAGTTGCGCGTAAAAGCACTTTCGTATATAAGGAAAGTCTTTTCAAAATTATTAAAAACTATTATTGAAAGAAATTTCAAAGTATATATATATAAAAACTTTATATTCTATATCTGTTCGATTAGAGATAGCAGCGATTATTTTAAAATAATAATAAACGCATCGACAATGATAGTAAAATAACTTCACTCTATATTTCACGAAATTTTGTAATGTAGATCGAAACAATAACCCGACAGTTATTCGACTAATGAAAAAAAAAAACGATTTCAACGCTTTTTTCCGGATATAAAGTTCCACGTTCAAGTGAAATTTTGTAGAAGCTTGAATGTTGAGTACGAAGCAGCAGCAGCAGCGTACATTCCGCACCAATTGCGTTGAATTCCCTTCTTGTCCCTCTCCCATACCACATTTTTCAATATAATTAACAGCGCATGGGCAGGCGGTACAAAAACGCCCTCTCGCAACTCGCTCAGTCTACCGTATAGATAAAAAGGGCTCTTAAATTTCCGCACACTGAAATTCGAACCGGTATATAGCATTCACTTTCGAAATTAGATCAAAGTGACAGAGCCAGAAACCTGCATGCGCGCGCACGCGTACTGTCCACTTCAACCAATCAAACAAAAACGAACAAAAAAAAATCCACTCGAAGAAATCAAGTATCGGATGTCCGTGCGCAGAACGAGAGTCCAGTGTGTGTGCATATATGTGGGTATACATATACATGCCTATACCCTATAGCATGTGCACGCATACGCTTTGGCTGCGCATACCGGCGTGGAAAATATAATCAAACAAAATATGCGCGCTCTCCTACCCGGCTCGTAAACCTACCCCCTGTTCGACCCCCTCCCCTCCCCCCTTTTCTCCCTTTGCCACATACACTATACGCTATGTATATACACGTATATACACGTATATATGTATGGGCGTGGGCATGCGTGCGTGCAACGCGAGCAAATTACGAATTCATAATGCAAAAGCGAGTGCAGCACGCGCGCGCACGGCCCACCGCAGCGGAACATTGGCCATAGCGTTCGGAAATACCGCTGCTGTGTGTGTGTGTAGACCGTTCGCCTCGTGTACCCCTCCTATATATATACGCGTACATGGAGATTGTTTTCTACGGCTGCGGGATGAGCTCTAGCTGCTACTGCTGCTGCTATACCACGTCACCGACGCTACGAACCCAATTGTCCGCTATAATTTCATTTGCACCTTACTCGGTATATATAATATGTCTATATATCCATGCTTTTTCTTTCATCTTCATATGGGGGTGAACTTGCAAATCAAGTATTTACTTGCTCTTTTTTTATGTAAAAATCCTCGAAGTTATCGAAGGAACCTTGCGCACGATAAAATCTCATTGACAATAAGCGTAACACCGTAAATTTCTATATACCTAAGAACCTTTCTATACACAATAGTATACCCTACCCCCCTCTCCTCGCACGCGCGCAGCTCATTGACTCTCAATCGAAAACCACTCGGCCCACTTTACGACAAAATCGTCCCACCGAAAACTCTCCTTATACAAAAGCCATCGACGAGGAGGGGAAAGAGAGAGAGAGGAAAGGGAGAAAAAGCAAAGCTCCGCGCAATCTGCATTCGAGGATAAAGCTCAGCCAGGGGCACAAAAATGTAAGAAAGGAGCAAAGTTGCGCGCGTGGTACGGCTTTTTCCCTTCATAGAACGACACGCGCGCTGGTGAAAACGTGGCCGTTCACATTGTTTATTGAAAAAGCCAGCCGGTCCTGAATATTTCACCAAGCGGATATCCTAACATCTGGGCAATCCCCACGGGACTACGTCCTCGCATACATATACACATACACATACACATACGCGTGCATTGGAATTATCGCGATAGCACCATGAGCGCGCGTGTGCCAGGGGGACACACAATGCGCGCGCATCGGCGAAACTACGTAAATTATGAATGCTGTTTGACTTCATGCCAGCTATGTGCTCACACATACATATATATATACGTACATACACCTGTGCGGATAAGAGCATAAGCTACAATACGTAGCAGGCTTCGGAGTATATGTATATATATACATATTCAGGGGGAGGGGGGGAAGCGCACATGCGGGGGTCCGTCCGCGGATAAATTTTGATGGGGGCAAGAGTATAGGATCTGCCGGAAACGCGCTCTGTCGATTTTAGCGTGTGTATATTTGTGTATTATATACGTGGCTACGGTTATACGTAGGCTACGGCTTTTATAGGGACGGTTTAAAGCGCGTTAGAGGGAAAGTTGGGTTCGTGAAATTCGAGGATGAAAGTGGGTGGAGTAGAGATGAGAGGGGGTTAGGTTTGGGTTGAAAGATTTTTCAGATCGAGTTCGAGAAATTATACGAGGCTATAGGTGAATGGCTGGGGCAATGGAAGTTTTCGGTCATTGGAGAGCGGATATTGGATTAGTTATCGAGAGAATGATTGAAGTTTCGTAATAACAGTATTATATAGTGCCGTTTCAGTGATAAACTTTACTTAAAAGTTTTGAAGAACTTTAATTTAATTGATGGTATTTTGAGGGTTGGAACGCGGGTTATGGCTAATTATGTGGTTTATTAAAGTTATACTCTATGCTTTCGTATATCTTAAATCAAATGTTTTTATGAAATTTCTTCTATTTTAAAAAAATTTTATTAATAATAGATTTTAGAAATATTTTTTTTCACCGTACGAATTTTACTAACGAACCGACTACATACGTTATATTTCAATTTAAAATAATCAGGCGAATCTATTTTCAGTGAAAAGCTTCTTGCTCGAGCTTATTAAAACGCAATTTAATCTCATCTGTGAGTACTCTTCTGTTGATTTTTCGATAGCGTATAATGCTACGTGACCTAGAAAAATCTAAAAATATTTACTTTACATCGCGTCTCCTTTTCCCTTCAGAATTTCACATTTCAGCTGTCCCGCCTCTTTACTTCCAACAAGAATGAAAGAAAACGGAAAGAAGAGGCAAGACAGGACAAAAAGTATTCGAATGTTTCACGCAGATGAAGGGATAGTCATTTCAAAAAGAGTAGCGCAAGACAAGAAAAATTTTTTACATCATTCCCTTCGCCGCCACGCCTCTTTCCCCTCTCGTCTCTGTCTCCCTCTCTCACTTCCCCGCAGCTTCTGCGTGCGATTTTGCTCCTTTATTAAAAGTAAAGGTGCATAAAAGAGAAATGGAGAGAAAGAAAGAGAGAGAAAGAGAGGCCGAGCGGGGATCGCGCTATACGGAAAAGCGAGCGACAGTGAGGAAAAAGGTGGAAGGTATACGTGGCGGTGGCAGCAGCTGAGAAATTAGCCTGAAATATTTCCCTCGGAATTCCTTCATAAATTAAACTTTGTCGTGACTCTCTCTCTCTCTCTTCCCTCGTTCTCTTACTCGCGGCATTTTGTGCTATATACGCATCAAACCTCGCGAGCGTCATTCCTCAGGACACGCTTTTTTGCCTCCGGCATGCGCAGCCGCCCCTGCTTCCTCCTCGTTTTAAGATCCTTCTTTACCGTCTCGTCAACTTACGACGTTAGTCTCGCGTCATGCTGCTGCTGCTCTCTCTCTCTCTCTCTCTCTCGGCCACTTTCAACTTGCCACGACGTGGCCCTGTGTATAAAAGCGTCGGTGTGCAAACATCGAAATTGAAGGGGAGGAAAAAGAAAGATATATATATATATGCTCAGCGTCGTGGCACATCCGGTACACGAGGAGTGAACGAGACCAAGAGAGCAGCGCTAGCTTTGATCTCGAGAAATTGGCCGTGGCGCGTTACTGCTGCTGCTGCTGCTACACTCGGGCAGGAGATCGCCCTTCGCTTCTCGTGCTCATGAAAATTTTTTAATGGAACGGCTTATGCACTTTTCGTGCGCGACTACCTTCAGGTTATATAGCAAGAGAGGCCGAAGCGAACTTTTTAGCACAGCTATCGAGCTTATTAAATTAATCGGATAAGTGGCTATCGTTTATATTTCACGGGATGCCCAGATGTTGCTGAAACGTCTTGAGCTTATTTTGCAGAAAAAAATTAGAGCGTTATAGACTCGACGAATTTTAGAGGGATATTTCAGAAAAAATTAAAAGTTTTCACATTTATACCTTCTTTCATTTTAATTGAGTATTTGCTGTTACTCAATATTATCGCCACAAAATGCAAAAATTAACATATCTCACGGGAATTTTTTCCTCTCGTTCTCTCCTACGCAAATATAAATAAACCGGTAGTTTACGTATGCAGTGAAAATATTCCTGCCGCTATATAATATTAGCTTATCTGATGAAGCAAATAAGCCGACGCTTTAAGCTGTGGGCGACAAAACGTAGCACTTCCGCTTTCTCTCATGCGCTCTCCGCAATGAGTTACTTTGCGCGAAAGAGTAAATAACAGCCCTCCCGATACGCAGAACTCTCTCATTGGCCCGCGAAGCCACAAAACACTCCCAAGAGCGATTGAACGTTCAACAATATACCCACATCGTCTTGTATATATAAATATATACATTCACCATCGACACAGCTCCTGCAGAAGCACAGTATAACCCTGGGATCTACACACACACACATACATGCACACAAGCGAACCCGAGAGATTCCGCATGGGAGCGCTCTGAAAATTTCGATAATAGACTGACTCTCTCTCTCTCGCTCGCTCTTGCTGTCCCTACAGCACTGGCGCGCTATCGCACCGACAATATCATAACGAGAGCTCGGCGCTGCCGTTAACGACTTCGGGGCTTTCCGCGAGGTATTTACCGAGCACATCTCGTCGACCCGTCGGGACCGGACGACGACGACGACGACGACGACGACGACGAAGTCGCGCTCTCCTATGGTATGGTCTTGTGCTTGACGAGCTTGCAAGAGAAACAGAGAGAGAGAGAGAGAGAGAGAGAGAGAGAGAGAAGGATAGGGAGTACGTGCTGCGGGATGCTTGCGGTACAACGAGGCGGATGTAATGGACAGAATATTACGGGCGTAATGAGAAAGGATTTCTTTTAAACGTCGGAGGTTTTACGAGCGCTGAGAGTTGGAAAGCGTTGCGCATTTTATTTTGTTTCAGCTGACGAGTAAAGATTAAAGAGATTTTTGACGTATTAGTGATGCTGCATTTTCCTTCATTTCGTCAATTATATAGGCTAGCGGGTAAACGTTATTTCATTCATTCGTATACAAATCAATATTAAAGATATTGTAGTTTTCATTCTTTTTTGATTTTTCTGTACTGAAAGTTCTATTGAGTACATTAATATCACGATTCCCTAGCGATTATTACCGCGAAAGAGAAAAACAACGAATCATGACAGTTTGCGGATTACCGACCGTGAATTAACGTATAAATCAACTCTGCAAATAAACTTCCACTCACACGGGAGGGCAAGAGAGAGAGAGAGAGAGAGGAAGCTATAAATAAAATGAGGAAAGGGGAAGCACGCTGCGCAGGAAGAGAGAGAGAGAGAGAGAGAGAGAGTGAACAGGTGAGGCGCGAGCTCGGTACATATTTGCCTTTGGCTTACCGCAATATTGGTGCACGCACCAGTCGAGGATACTAATATCCCCGCGGCCCCGGGAACAGACGGGGCTTTACGCGTTCTCTCTCTCTCTCTCTCTCTCTCTCTCTCTCTTTTCCTCTCTTTTCCTCTCTTTGTGCACGCTTGGGCTACTTATCAACGGCCGCATAAGACCTGCGAGCTCGCAACGCTGCATATTCTATTGGGTCCGTTTTCAATCGATACGCGCGCGTGTCTCCGAAATTACGCGCTTGTTTGCTAACGTCCTGCGTGCTTGGCTACTTCCCACGCTGAAGATTTGGCTGCTACTGCTGGATATGTGTATAGTACATTTGAGAATTGGTAAGGGTTTATACAGATTGATGCGAACAGTTTCGAGAGAGTGATGATGAATAGTTTGTTGACGAGTAAAATGAATTTAAATGTAATCACTCTTACAAAATCTGGGTATAAGTGGAATGAAACAATAGTTAACTTTATCTTATCGTTTATCAATGGCTATTACGATTTCGAAATGATATGATAACTGCATTTATAAAAGCCATGAGAAACGAACAGTAAAACTTCAATCTCAAGTCTACATGAAATCGTGAAAATCGAAAGGTATAAGGAGCATTTGATACACAGACATTCATTTATCACGTTTCTAATTTTTTTGCGAGCGCGGGCAAAAGAGCTTGACAAGTTTTCTTTTGATATGTCCCCAAGTGCAGCCATTGTGTCACACCTTTTCACAAACTCTCCTCCTCTTTCTCTCTTTCGTTTTCACTCTCCCTTGGAGACATCGACCGGTAAACTGATTTAGTATCGACCTAAACCCGATAATAAAGGAAGTTTTTCGCGCGAGCTAACCGAGGTGTATGTGTGTGTACATATATATATATATATATATATATATATATATATAATATAGTGTTACCGTTGTGTAACTTGCTACTGCTGCTTCTTCTTTGGCGGATACACTCTGCTCGGCAACGGTAGGAGACGAACATGAGGAAAAAGGAGGAGAGGAAGGAGACGGCAATAGAGGGGGACAAAAGATAAACCGTCGAGCTCCAACATTGTTCTTTACTTAGAGAGGCGTTCGTTTATGTTGTCGATGACTCGGCAGGCGTATACGCGCGCGCACAACGCTATACTGCTGCTACACAGCTACTGCTATGGCTTCGGGGACGGAAACTATGCGCAAATCTATTTTAGTTCGAGGAACACGAGCGCTATGCGCAAAGGACAGGATATATATATATATATATATATATATATATATATATATAGATAGCGATTTCCGGGTAACTGAATTTTCCTTAAACGCGACGTATTTGACTTTAATTTACGAACTCAATTTGGCAGGCAAGTTTGCTCGAGTTGGTTCGCAAAAACAAGTAAGTTTCGTTTCGATGAAATGTATGCATTGTTTTGTTTACATCATGCGCGGTAACCATAATTCTTTACCGTCACGATATACCTCTATATATATATAACCAGAGCAAAGTTATACGCGCTGTTAAAAAGATCGGCCAAAACACTCAATTAAAGTTTCCTCGACGACGTGTCCAATCGAGATTTAATCCAGCCATAAAATACATCCGCGCTCATAGATCGAAGAAGGACGATGCTTCATCGGAAAATTGTTTTCGCCGCTACGCGCGCGCCATCAATCGTGAAAAGAGATTTTTCAAGCCACTCGACTACTCGTGCGCTACATCTCTCCGTCTTGCTTCTTTCTTTTCGCAGCACACGCGCGCGCGCAAAGACGGGCACGGCGACTTCTTCTATGTATCTATATAGATATATATATACATATAACTATATATATACACGACGTCTCGACGCCCTTTCGCACAGATATGTGTTTCATAGATTTTTCAATCTCCCCGCGCTTAATCCGGCAAATGGATCTCGATCCCGCTTCTCCTTTACGGAGAGAAAGAGGGACAGGGAGAGGGTGAGAAGGGTGGAGGAGACGCGCGCGCTCCACTCCATATAACTAACGTTTTAGTCGCTCTAGCGCCGAGTCAATATTGAGAACCGCATGATGAAATGAGGGGAGAGCGGGAGAGCGAGCAAAGTCGGTGGGTGAGCGGAGCAGAAGGAGGAGGAGGGGCAAGAGGAGAGAATGTTATCCGCTTGTGCAATCTCGATATTGAATCTCGTCATCTGCGAGAGATCTGCGCCGAGAGTTGCGGGAGGTGCGCGCCGGTCGTGTTCTCTCGCTCTCTCTCTCTCCCTCACTCGCGAATGTGGATTGAAAGTCGCCGCCGTCGCACGTACGTCTCGCGTCTAGGACGACGGGATGTCTTTACCATCAGTTGGCCGCTGCTGATGATTTACCGAAAACTGTATGTTTTGAAAACATGTTGGTATAACGTCACTGAACGTTACAAATATAATATTATTAACATCGCGCTGACTGATGATTCACGTTTAATTAAAATTACAGTAATAATTCAAATGACCTGATATGTATATGTATAATACGTGAAAAAATGTTTCAACATTGAAGAAATCAAATCCATCCAGCTTGACCCGAAAATATTTAGCTTTATACCATATCGCGTACTCATCAGGCAATATATACAAGAGAAGGAAAACCGCTCGGTTATCCTCGGCGCGTGCGGCCTCCGAACTAAAAGTACCCCGCGAGCAAGAGAGACGCAGTAGTAGTAAAAGCTCGCTTGAGTCAGCCGAAGCGCGCCCGCGCGCGCGTATACACAGCAAGCGGTCTTAACTGGCTTCTCACTTTGCCGTGTACGATTGTACCGCCGTTCTCTCGCTCGTAGTCTATATTATTCAGAGCGAGAGGAAGGAGAGAGAGAGGGGGAGAGGATGCGTGTATGTATTTTGCACTGCTCTCTTTATCGTGCGTCAGACGCCACGCGTTGGGACTGATTATAGGAGTGAAGCGCATTCTGTATACATGCTTCGAAATTCGACAACACTGACGACGACGGTTTACGATAGATATAATATATTTTTTTCGGAATTAATTGAATTGTTGTGGACCGTTTATTGCGGCTTCTGTATTTTAAAAATCAAAATAAGCAATGTTATAGGTTAGTTTTATTAATGGAGATCTATTATTCTTTTATAATTGATTCGTTTGAATTGAAATGGTAACGTTGTAATTGTCAAACTTACAAATTAGGGTAAAGGAAAGACCGATTAAGTACGGTAAAGCAGAATGAATTAAATATTAAATTTCGCTTAAAATCTCGCAAAAGTATATCACTCGTACATTTCAGAACAATGTTCAACGCATTAATTCAACTTACATTACGTTACATTTAATTCTCTTTTGCGTCAAAGTACAGGTAACCCGTACAGAGTACCAGTGCGAAACAATACCAACAATGATAATAATAACCATCCGACTAATGCTTCAAGGAGAAACTGGCGCAACAAACTTTCAGTCCCGCTGCTTAAACGTCGCTTTGCATTAACCGTATGCGCACTGCACGAGCACATTCACCTCCTTCTCTTACTCGCTCCTCTCTATATGTTCGGCATTGCCGCTTTGCCATGGTACCATACTCGAATACGCGTTACGTGCGCAAGCCTGCGTTAAAGCTCTAACGAGCATTGATCAAGGGATGGCCGAGAGGAAAGGAAGAGAGTACCGGGAAAATAATGGCGCGGTATAGAAGCGAGTATACGTGTACGTATAATGCGTCCGCTTTTGCTTTTTGCACGACTCTCTCTCTCTCTCTCTCTCTCTCTCTCTCTCTCTCTCTCTCTACGACAGCTGGGCTATACTAATGAGAATTTATGCGCGATGCGTTTCTAGAGTTGCAAACTAGAGGGAGAAAGAGAGAAAGAGAGAGAGAGAGAGAGGTGGGGAGTACGGAGAGTATTTACCGTGCCTCGGGAAAAGACTCGCGCTACTTCGCTTTCTCGTTCTTTCCACTTTCTGTCGATTGTAAAAAGCGGCACTGGCAATTAAGGCTATGCATGTCAGGGCTAATTAAGCACTGAATTATAGCTCGGTTCCTTAAAGTTTTTCCCTTTGCTACTACTTTTTTCTCCTTGTCTATCACTCTTTCCTTCTTGTTTTACTTGGTGGCTGGTAGTTTAGTAAACGTTGTTGGTAACAAATCGTCAATTTATACTGTTACTTTTCTTTTCCATTTTCTATTAAAAACTATTTTTTAAATATTTTACTCTTTATTTTGAAGAAGTATTCCAAAACTAAACTTATTTAACGCTAAAAGAAGTTAGAATAATAGCAACAAAATTTAAAAGTTATTATTAGCGCGGGACGTGATATGCGCAGAAACATAGGTAATAAACAATTTTTCGATATTTTGAACTGGTCCTTCACAGGTTCTCTGTTGATCAAGTATTATGAGTGCGTATAGAATTATATGAAAAAAATCCGTGAAAGCTTTGACGTGTGTGCGTTGGTATTATCGTTTTTTGGTAATATTGTTTTCCATATTCTATGTCACCCCTTTATAGCACGTTCTTTTTTTCTCTCGTTCTCTTGATGTTTCTGTCTCTAAACATAAATGAATCGAGCTTCGCTTTCAATTCGGTCCAAATGAAATGGTAAATTTTTGTTTTTGAAGTTTGAAAAGATCTGTTTATTCATTCATAGGAAATCAGTATTCACAAAGCGTCATACAAATATTTTTTTCTACATTTTTTTTACATTTTTTTCGCCATCGAAAAAAGTTAATAATTTTTATTTAATTATTTGAGGTAAACTTGGTTAGGTGATTCTTCCTTACATGTATGAAATTGAGCTTGTAGCTTTATTAGCTAGTAGTTATTTTTTGTCAATATTAATTTTTAAATTACTGCTTAAAATATTTTTAATACCTTTCATAACTTTTCCAAATTTCATGTAAAAAAATGTTTTACTTTTGTAAATTTTCCTGTTCTGTTCTTTACAAAACTCCAAACTTCTACATATTTCCATTATTATTCCGCTATTTCTACATATTTTCTAAAGAACATCATAAGAAAACATTGTTTAAAATCGATTTTATTAGTTTATCTAATAAAAACGAAAACTAAGCATAGCGTAAGCCTTAGACAATCAGCTTCAATCCCTTTTGCTCTTATAAATCTTACGAAAAGACGCGGAAGCTACCGTGCCCATGCGAGGACAGGCGCGTCCACCATCTTCCCTTGGAAATTCAAATGTCCCTGTGAAATTTCCTCGTGGCTCTGCTGGACTTTCCAGGGAGGCGCGTGCCCGGCTCGTTAAGCGCGCGCGTCTGCGGAACTTTGTGCCTCGATGGCGATATTTCCATAACATTTGGCATGCATGCGGCCATTTCTAAGCATCGCAGTCTTCGTATAGCCAATTCGCTTGGGCTGTCCGCGAATTTTCAGCATCTCCGCGTTCGCCGGTTCCTCGTTCTTTCTTCCTTCTCTTTTTTTTTTCTTTTAGAATACCTACGTGGGGTTATAAAATGGAAGGGAGGGCAAAGAGGTCGTAAGGAATTTATCGATGAAGTCGAATTTTCTTCGGCTTCGAAATTGGCTGTTCTCCCGGAATTTCAATAAAATTTTGCTAAAACGATATCAAAATTTCAAAGCGAATGAGATCACGTGCTAGGGCCAAAAATTATAGATATTCTTACGTATATGGAGAGGAATAGGACGAAATACTGAATAGAATGAGTTACATGAATATTTGCGACGAACGGGCTTTGATTCGTCTACGATGGAGCGTAGACGATTTGTAAAATTAATGAAACTTTAATTCAAACATTTTAATATAATTTTTAGTTAACATAGTTTGTAGAGTTATACACACGCGGAGGAGAGAAAAATTGTCCATTCCATATGTGCTCTCTGAGATATCACAGTGATTTCCTTTGCTTACTTGCATAATTTAATCTAGCCCATAAATCTTGTTAGAATTACTCTCACACTTCATTGGAACATTCATTGTATTACACCGTTTTATTCATTTTTAGTCTGTGCAGTCTCGTATATTTGTTCGTTATATGCATCGTAGGCTAAATAACTATGTATACTTAGGAATGCTTTTGTAGGTATATTTTGTAGGATTTATATATACTCCAGAATGTGTTGTTCTTTATGTATGTATTCGAATTGATCACGACTACATTTTTACTAATAAATCAAAATCATATTGCAAATATATACATTCATTATTTAAGAAAATTGCTTACTAGTCAAATATCTCAGAACTTTGCAAGCGATTTTACAATACACTTTCAATCGTTGCATTAAAATCTAAATCATTTCCCATGCTTACTAAGAGCAAATTCAAAATCACCAAAATATGTCCCGAACAAGAAAACCCGTCTTTACGTCGACCTGCGTCATACACACGCGCGGGCATTGGAAATAGCAGACGTTTGCGAAAAGCAAAATGAAATTCAAAATCCCTTCCATAGAGCACTCGTCCTCCGGTTTCCTTCTCATCCGCCTTTTAAAAAGCTCGGCAAGCTCGAGTTCGTCTCTCGAAATCATGCATGCGAGCATCGCAAGCACGCGCGCGTGCACATACATATATATACAGGTAGTCGTTTCGCGACTAGCGCACGAAAATTACTGAAACGAGAGAAGAGCGATTTCGCGTAGCAATTTGAGAAAGCCTCGAAGCTCAGGTAGAGACATGTCGCGTCATGCATGCACAGACACACACACACATAGACGTAGAGTACGTAGCTTAGGTACATACAAAGTAGGCCGGACGCCGGGAGCGTTTAGACGAGGCAAAGCCGCAGGGACAAGTGTGTATGCATCTCTCCGGAGGACGCGTGCGCCGCGTGCACGCCACGCAGAAGGTTGTGTGTGCACAGAAGAGCGGGAGACGAGGGAAAGGGAGCGAGGCAAAGCAGGGCTGCTGCGCAGTACGGGATGTCATTTAAATGTACGATACGCCGCTCGTCTCTTATCGCATTATGGTAAATACGAGAGCGAGAGCGAGAGAGAGAGAGGATAGAGCTTGTGTACTCGTTGCCTCGTATATGTACTGCGCTACGGCGTGGCCACGGGCGTAATGTATATATATGAGCAACAGCAACAAAGCGTGCAACGATGAGCTCGCGCATATGTATATATATATAGCTCGTCGCTGATTGCAAATTGACTCGAGTGCGTTCGCGTGTGGAGTTGTTTCTTCTTTAGATGTATGTGTGTGCAACTATATACAGACGCAGGCTCGCGTTGCGACTCGAGCACCGATAGAGTTCATTATCACAAAGGAAAATGCCGACGTTGCGCTTTAGCGGAGACGCGCTATCGTCGTCGCGCGCGCGCGCGTGCTTTTCTTTCCTTCTTCCATGGTGCTGTAGGTATAATGTATAGGTATGTACGAACGACTCTGGTATGCCTGTCTAGCCGTAGAAAGAGAAAGAGGCGAGTTTTTAATTAAACGAGCGCGCGAAAAGTCTCGAGATTGACAAGAGCTTGATTGTATAATTATATGCATGCGTGCGGCCTTATATGCTTTTATTCTTTGGAGACTGATATCGCGCACAGTGAGCTCTTGCAAATGCGAGAGTCATGCAGATATGTTGGGGTGAACGTGCTGGTTTAGCAGAAGCAGTTTTTCTTTGTTCATATATGCGAGATCGTGGGATTCGTTTATTTATAGATACACATAGTATGTAACAGCTTGGTTACGATTTGTTAAAAGTATCGGGGTATTTCTGTAATGAGTTAATGATGAAGTAAGGTGGCAAAAAGTTTAGAAAAGAAAAGTAGAAGAAAAATTCTGGACGATTAAAAAGAGGTTAGGTCGTGAAAAAAGAGACGATGTTTTTTTGGTTTTTCTCGTATGTGAGACTCTATTTTGAAAGTGAATAATAAAGAAACCGTACGTAAACTTGAAACCAAGAAAATAAAATGAGATGTTAATTGCTGTTTTTGAAAATGAGAAATTTTTAGGTCTTCTTGAGGTCTTGCTTTTTTACAATCACACTGAATACACTAAAAAATTGTAAAATATATAATTTTGGGAAGATTTCTATAATACTGCAATTAATTCGACAATAAACAAATAATTTATATTATTTTTATATAATTATTCTTTAAAAAATCAGGTTTTGTCACATATTTTATCGGTATAAGCTTTTGTAAGAAATTCTCGAATTCAAAAATATGCTTCTCCGAAGATGTTTTCTTTATCTGTAACCCGCAAATTTATCTAGCATACTTTCTCCCTCCTTTCTCATTCCTCCCTCTACCTTCCACTCTTTCGCGCAGATTTCACGTAATTCACAGTTCACAGCGTTGGCTCTCGCACCTGGTAGAAATTATACATGTACACCTACTTTCTTTTCTGGAAGCTCCAGTAACTCTTGAATCTAAAAATATGCTTCTTCAAGATCTATTCCTATAACCTAATTTGATAAAATTTAACATTTTTATTTTCTATTCATTTAAAATGTGTTTCATTAACTCAAAGTAGCATTATACATTATAACGAAACAACACTTTCTACGGCTCAAGTTTAAGAAAATATGTATTATAAAGTCATAATGACAGATGATGGACCGACAATTTATTTTGTTTGTATATCAAATATTCTAGTTTTAACAAGAAAGGCAAGAAATTTCACGTACCCGCTTAAATAACATGAACACTGCGTTCTAGAACTTCAAACCCCTCCATAACTCGGTATGCGCTCGTTCGCGTCTCCTTAAAATTCAAGAAACGATAATCGGAAGTCCGAGCTCGATCCATAACACAGTCTCGCGTAGAATCTCTCGAGTTCCTCTAATACTCTCTCTCTCTCTCTCTCTCTCTCTCTCTCTCTCTCTCTCTCTCTCTCTCTCTTACTCTCTATCCCAACCTCTTCCTCTTCCTTGCCAACTCCACGGAATTTACAGTTCGCAGCTCTCGCGCGCGCGTACCCGACAGAAATTATACGTGTCTGCGTGCTCCGCCTCTTCTCTCTCTCTCTCTATATATATATATATATATATATATATACATATATACATATATCTATATATAAACCTAGCTCTCGGGGTGTAAAACGACGTCGGTCGAGCCGAGGTAATCGGCAATCACCGGACGATTGTGTGTGTGTGTGTGCGCGCGCGGGCGAGCGGGCGGGTGGCGGCGATTATCGATCGCACCACCGAGCGCACGGCGTCGCCTTAATTGCGTCGCATTAATTATAACGGTATGATCATTGGTACGAGCATTGATTACCGGAGCGAACGGATCGAGCGTCGTCGTCGTCGTCGGCTTCGTCGCTTCGGCGCGTTGCCGACTGATTAGATTATCTTTGTTCCGCGAGCGAGTCCGCCTCTCTCTCTCACTCTCTCTCTCGTGCACAGAGATTATTTGCGGAAGTGTCGTCGTCATCATCGTCGTCGTCGTCTTCGTAGTCGCAGTTCGTAGCAGCGATTCCGAAGTTATATGAGCGCGTAAACGAGCCGGCGAATCGACCAAGTTTACGCTATTATATGGTTTTTCATGGAGGCATTGTAGGAGTTATATGTGTTCGTATGCTTTTTTCGTCGCATTGCGACGAGTATTGCTTCATATATTACTTCTAGCAATCTGGCGTTTGAATTTTTAATGAAATATACCGATGTATATGTGTAAATAAGAATTTTAAGTAAACATTTCTTGTTCATGGTAGAAAAGAAATAGTTACACTTTGTGCATATGATATATATATCTGGCTACGTCTATTTTCAAAAACTATACTATAGCTAATTTAATATATGGACGGTTTTACGTTTCACTTTTCGTTAAACTAAAATCCATACGTAAAAAATTAAGTTTCGATTTTACTCTAACCTAGTTTTCAGTAAATTCTCAAAGAATTGAGTAAAGTGAAAAGAAGTACGTCGTAAATGTCTTTTGCAAAGCAACAGAACTAATTTTCGTACATATATAAAAATATATAAATTATATATTACAAAATCTAATATCTTCATATTATAATACCGTAAAAGTCATCATGTAGTAATTAAAATCACTTTTCCATTAAAATTGATCAAAACGAATTATTGAACTTGAAGTACTGTAATAATCAATCAAATAATCCGCTATACTATATGCAAAGTAAAAGCTCACTGCCCATTCAAAGCAGGAAACCTCTCGGCTATTCACCTTGAATCCATTCGTCGCGTCATGAACGCGTGTCAAACCCTCTCCCCCCACCGACCGATCTACATCTGCCCATCTGTCTCCGCAGTCACAGCGATCGATATATACATAACGTACACACACACCTATACGTATCCATCAGCGCACTCGGAAAAATGAAGTCTTTGGAAAATTATGAACGCGATGTCGTGGGTACGCGCTATACGACATTGATAAATCGATCGTGTCCCACTTCAATTTCTATACGATCAGGTATTCAGCGTTGGACACTCGCAGTTGTCTGCCGTCGTATATTCATGATATTCTCGAGAGATTTCGCAGCGTTAGGCGGTGTGTTCGACGAATTCGACTGCGTGTGTGTATATGTATATATGATGGTGACGAAATTTTTTTCGATTCGAGCGCGTGAGTCAGAAAATTCTTTTCTATATAGTCGTCGCTGGCGTTACAGCGCCAGCAGCACGATAGCAGTGGCAGCAGCTGCTGCGCGAGTAGAATTATGATGATTGCGGATTAGGGACGAGGACGCGAGAGCGCCACCAGCTATGTGTAAGCTTTTGTTTGAACTTTCTATATTTATTTTGCTCGTCGTATTGATGCTTTTATTGTGAGAATTTACGAGCTCATTAATACGCTGGGATTTGGCGCTTGTAAAGATTACTTTTAGAATGAAATTTCAACGCGACGTAGAAGATGGTTACAGCGCGGATATTCAAAATAGACAAGAATGAACTTGAATTCCATTTGTTTTATATATAAAATCAATAAACGTCACGTGTATATTTAACATGTTAAGTATATGTGAAATAAAAGAAAATAGCCATTTGTTACGGTTACGTCAGCCTCTAAAAGAAGATCTGACTTTGCACGTGCGCTCGTTTCAACTTAATTTATAACGTAAAGAACTTTTATTTCGTATACGTAAGTTCGATTTCTAAAATGTTGGTATTAAAAATAATTTCAAAGTACAATTTACCAACTAAAAAGAAAATTCTACAGTCATTTTTACCGCTTTGTAAATTATATAAATATACGCACACCTAACACACCAGAAAATTTTCTCTTTTACACGGTATTTTACGAACTTAAAAAAAAACATGTACGCAGCTCGCGTGCGATTCAATTTTCCGACGAAGCAAATGAAAAGTAACCACCGAGACGCCTAATCTCACATACATATATATATATATATATATATACACACACTTCACTCGCAGTAGTAGCAGCAGCATTGGCACGCGGCGAGAAAAATTAATAAGCCGCCTCTTACTGCGAGGCTAAGCATACGGCACCTGGCCAACAGAGGCAACCACTTCACGCGTGGGCTCCTCCTTCTTCTCCTCCACCGCAGAACTATATAATATACAGAGTAAGCCAAAAGCGCGCGTTTGGCCCGCCCAGCTAGAAAAGGCCATTGCATCGAGGTTGTGTGTGTGTGTGTGTGGACGCACTCGAAGATAGAGTTTCGGCAAGGAACAGAGCGCCGTCGGGACAACACATACACACACACAGAATATACAAAGACCACGCGAGTCACGCGGTACCGTAACGCGCCACTTGCGCTCTACGGCTTAACTTTCATAATACCGCGGGAAAGAGAGAGAAGGAGAAAGAGGTGGGGAAGCAACGTCGCTGCAATACGGAAGATACGCTCGACTTAATATAATTTGCATATCGTCGCCCCCGCTAGCGCGAGCGAGGGTTAGCTCTCTTATTATGCGCGTATATAGCGCGGGCGCGTGGATAGGTGGGTGGTAAAGAAGAGGAGCGACGGTGGCGGTTTCTCCTCTCTCTCTCTTTCTTATATTCTTCCAGGTCGCGCACGCTGCTGGTATCTATATATATATATATATATGTATACACTTACCGCGATATTTTTTTATACGCCTCCTGTCGCTCAGGCCCTCGCGTACGGTCGTTATTATATACGTGCCGCGCAGGGCGAGCGTGTGCGCCTTGGGAAAATCGTTCTACTTTGCTCGTTATATTTTTGCGGCATCGGCGCCTTCGGGACCCGATACTTTCCGGAGGGGCTTTGATATACTTTGTCCCTTGGAATGAGCGCAAAAGTTGGTATATAGGAGCGCTCGATCCTTGGGCCTTTGTATATATAGCGGCGCGAAGGGAGCTTGTAACGGCGTAACTCTTTTATTGACGCTTCAAAGCAGCGGCGACGGCTGCCTTGGAAAATTATAAATTCACGTCTTTTATTAAAACTTTATGAATTTTTGTAGAAGTACGCGCTTCTAGCTGTGTGAGCTAATATGGACGAATAATCTGAAGGTTATTCGGCCGTCCTTTTGGGTTACCACAGAGAGTCAATTATATTCGCATAAACTGTATTTTGACGATTGAAAAAATCTTAAGATATTGATATTTTTCATCCTAGTAGAAATTGCATTTTAATTATTTAAACTGCTAAGTTTATCGTAAAAATCGGTATTTAATCGAAAGTAGGATCAACTTTACGCATACAATTGCAGAAAAGATCAATCATAGAATACACAGAATTTCAAGATCAAATCTTATCACCCCTTTTTTAAATTAAAAAACCACCGGGACATTTAGATTTATTTTAAATTTAAAAATAAATATATGAATTCGTATATTTAACTTTGGGATGTAATCGGCACCATTTGTGTTACTAAGACTATGAAAACATTAATAAAGAAATTGAGAGATTATGGACTAACATCAGTGATCTACTTGGACGATACTTAGTACTGCATTCTTGGCACTGTAAATAAAATCGTTGCTTCTAATAATTGGATCAGCTTGAACGTTGTCAAATAAACATATAGCACTATTAGGTTTATCTTATAGATTCGTCCACGAAATGGAAGGATAAATTCTTATGTAGCCAAAACGCCCCACCCCCATTTAAAACCATATTCCTTAACTATTAAGACATACGAATCTGATATAAAAAGTTGAATTATTTCTATTAATAGTGGAAGAATTAGATACTGTAAATTATTTCTTAATAATAATTTAATTTGTGCTTCTATCACAAATGCTACTCGTGCGCAGTATTTTAAAGAATAATTCTTTTTTCTCGGTGCATCAATTATTACACATTCACAATTATACCACACATCTGCGCGAACGCGTGCCCACAGCGCTTCAAATATGCGGGCGATTCAAACAAACCCGCGTGCGCTTATACCGGCTGTGTAACTCCCCCCCCCCCCCATATATCGACTATATTTG
>JAWWEQ010000045.1:30540590-30630987 GCA_035583055.1 Torymus tubicola | reverse complement strand
TATATACACATACATCCTTTCTCTCCGGTCGTTCTCGAACGAATTTCAAATTTGACCGTTGTAGATTGGTATCGCGCTCTATAAACCGGCGCTTCGCTCTATGCGCTCGCGCATGCAAATTTTCGTTACACACCGTACCGAGGCCTCTAATTAAAACTATCCCCCGTAATACGCACTCCGATAGTTGCGCGCGCGCACTCCCTTACTCGCCTTCCGCGTATGCGCAAAATCACTTTCTAATTAAATCCCCGAGCGCGCGTGCCGCTCCCTTTAATACGGTATAAATTCCCGCGCGAAGTCCCTAATCCAATGTTGCTATAACAACGCGGTCGCAATATCTTGCTGTATATATATAATGATAAAACGAATCTGTTATGCGCGCACGCTTAATAATAAAATTCATTCGAGTCTCGTGTCGATTGTTATAACAGTGAGTGTGCGAGAACCGTTGCGTAATCCTGTGGCAGCTTTTTTCTCGAAACCAAGCAATAAGCCACGAGCCTCAGAGTCGATAGCAATTTAGCTAGCCGTCGTAATTCCTTAGATATACCTACAACGAGGAGTGAGCAGCAGCAGGTTCTGCTCGTTCGATACAGTACCTGGTATATATATATACCTGTGTAACCGCGACTCCTTCCCTCGCAGTCTTTCTCATCATTTTCCGTCACCGACGAGAGCCATCCTCGCCTCTGCTACACTTTTCTTTAGACTCTCGCTCTCCTGCAACTCATCCATATACATCGGGAAAATTAATATCTCTAGGCCATACCGCGAGCGCGCGCTGAATAAACTCACCTACCCTCTCCCCCTTATTTCGCTTTATCTCGATTATCCGCTTTGCCTCGTGGCGCTGACTATTACATACAACCGCCGAAATAAATTTGAGAATTTAGCCGATAATATTATTACGCGTCGCGCGCGTCCTGCTATCGTAATAAAGCCCTGGCTGCTGCTCTGTGTCCATATTGTTCTTCTCTCTCTCTCTCTCTCTCGCTCTCCCTTTTGCTCCTTTTCTTTTCGTATTTTCTCTATCCTCGAAGGGCTGGCTAGTGTCGCGCGAGGACTTTTTGAACTTTCGAACAGAATTATCGGCTTGCCCCTGCGCGACGGCCTCGCGTGTATATATATACGTGTGCGCGCAGGAAGGGAGCGAGTTCTCGGGTGATTGGGGATTTATGCAAAGTGAGAATTATCGGGGGAAGAATGTTATACGGGAGTTCGAAACATTTTCATTGAATAGCTGCTGAAAATTAATGTATCGACTGCAGGAGGCTGCTGCCTTTATTATTTTTTTTCCGTTCTCTCCCTCTCTCGTTCCAACGATCGTCAGCGTTTTACTACGCGAAAGTTCTTTTGCGAACTGTATCTTTGAATATTGGAATATGAGGGAGAAATTTTTTTAGCTCTGAGCACGCGCGCAGATTTATTGTCGATGGAGCGCCAAAGTTTTTAATGAGAAATGATTGTTACGCTCTCGCAGTTGCCCGCCAAAAGGCGCAGACTCAGGAAGGTATTTTTAATTGTATAAGTTACGCGACGAGAGCATTGAAATTTATGTGCGGAGTTGTTTCATTTGATTTTCGAATTTCATGTAAAAGCCCACGTACTCAGCTGTGCATACGCTTAAATCGAACATGGAACATTTTCATGCGCGGCGCTGATTAAAATAGTAAATTGCCTTCCTAGGGAAATTTCTTTGCGAAATTTAAAATTTTAATGTACTTCTATAATCAACGTTGTTGTTAAATAAAAATTATTGTACTCATTTTGCATAAGTTATCGCGAAGATCCCAGTAGGGTTTTTGAAAACTAGGGAAACTATATAGAGCTGTGCCATAAATGTTAAACGTTATTCTGAAGGTATAAATTTCATGCAATAAAACATATTCATTTCCATTTCCTAAAATTAAACTGTTTTCAATATAATCAAACGCACCGTCTCTGTAATTAGCGGAAACTCGTAGCGAGACGAGCATGAAAAAAAACGTTTTTTAATTAACAGGTATTTGCCATCTGCACTGAGCGAACTACTTTCCTGAAAGGCAGACGCGAACGTGCCCCCGTTGCTTCAAAGCAAGAAGTCGGCGGCAAACTCCTGCCGAAAAGAATCCATATTAAAAAAGAAGTCTCATTCTCATTCGCGCTCGCTCTCCTTCTCTTACAAAAAAGTGAACAAGAAAACAACGAAAGGAAAGGGTGGGGGTGGGGGTTGGAGATAGAGAGAGAGAGAGAGAGAGAGAGAGAGAGATCGCGGAAAAGAAACGATCGGAGAGCGAAGAAGCTCGAGCAAATGTTGATTACGAGCGATAGCCAAAGTAAACTTTGCGATAGGAAAAGCGAGGAGGAGCAGAAGTAGGAATGAGAGCGCGAGAGAGAGAGAGAGAGAGAGTGAGCAGGGGTAGAAAAAAAACGAAATTGGAAACGAGCGGGCTGAGTGCACGATGAGAGGCGCGCGGTGGGGAGGGAGGGAAGGGGATGGAGGCGCTTATTTGCATCGGAATTTTTGCTCGAACAATTGGAGCGCGCACGCGCCCGCCAGCCAGCCGCGCATTTGCATATTTAACTAACCTCGCGACTACGACGACGACGACAACGAGGAGGAGGAGTAGTACGACGGGACACACTGCAGTAGCGTGCTGTCTTTCCTGCTTTATACATACCTCTCGCTCTCTCACTCCGCCTCTCTACGAGAGACATACACACACACACGCGGCTTGGAATTATATACGAAAGAGCGGTAGAGAACGAGAGGAGAGAGAAGCGAGAGGAGCGTTAGATATTTCGCTGAGGCAAGAGACACGCGCACATACACACATACACAAGCGATGGTTCCGAATTAGCGCGAACGCGCGCGACTGCGAATTCCAGCCTCGGGCGAATCGAGGGGCCTTTCAAATTCGCATATATGAAAACGGAGCGAGAAAGAGAGCGAGCGTCCATTGAGTTTCTCTCTCTCTCTCTCTCTTTCTCTCTCACTCAACCCCCCTATCTGCCTCCAGGGAGATGCGCGTCGACGCGACGAGTAGAGCATTTTTTTTTCTTCTTTTTTTTCACTTTTTCTCGCATATATGTCGTGTGCACTTTTTGCGCTGCACCGAGGCGATGACGAGGATTCGCTCAAGCGGGTTATATTCGCACACGCCTGACGCGCCGTTTTCGTGCTCTACGTGTGCGATGGATATATGTTTTAATTCACGCCGCGACACCAGGTGTAATTTTTTTCTTTTTTTTTCATCGATGTGTAACGTTTATTGCGATGGAATTAATATTCGATGAGGTTAGTGGATATAATAATATGTGAAAGTAACGTATAAGCTATAGATGCGATCGTTGTCGCCTGACTATTTACGACTTATTCTACTGTCCAAGCAAAAAATATTATATGTTTACTCTGAGTTGAATCAACTAATATTACTGAATAAGTTTTGGAAATTTATTACAACGAGGTCAAATTAGTGCAATTATACCAATATATTCAATGAATTAATAAACATTAATTGCTCGCGATATACTTCGCTATTCATATTCTATTATTCTGTAATAAATACGCAAAACATTGGATAATTGACTGTAATAGATAGAGAATAGTATAAATACTTTTTTCGATGTGCTTGCCAAAGAATTTTATATAAAGGAATTCTAATATTACCTACAGAGAATGTAAGCTGCGTCTATCATGTACACTACACATGTGAGATAATTGAAGGCCTCAATTATATCGCAAGAGCTTTATCAAATTTTACTGTGATATCATACGGGTCAAAAGTATCTCTTATAGAGAACCGAATTATAATATTATTTTAATATATGATTAACATTAAAATGCACATTTAAATCGTCAATGTTCAAACAAGCTTCTCAAATATATATCCTGACAAATGTATTTCTGTCAAAGCGCATTATCGATAGCTACGTTTCTCTAAAACCGCAAACCCCGCGTCTAACAAAAAAACAAAAGAACAAAAAAATAAAACGTCTGCTCCGCCTGAAAGGCATCGGAAAAATAAAAGGAAAAAAAAGCGAGCTCCGGGTTCACGGTTGTTATTGTAACCGCAACTACGTGATCCTTCGTCGACGAACCGCGAGCAAGCGAGAAAAGCGTACGCGCGCGAGTGAGACGACGACGCCTCTCTCGGATTTCCCGCCGACAAAAGCGTGGACTTTACGTTCGCTGGTCGCGCTCGCGCTGTTTCAATTGGAAAGAGCGTATAGAGGAGTAGTAGTAGGAGGAGGAGAAGGACGACGACGACGACGACAACGCCACGTGTCCGCTGATTTCGACGTACGCCCCCGCACAAAAGACCATTGAAATGCCCTAACGAGGGTCCGCAGGCGTCTCACACGCGGAAGCGAAGATGTCGGTGACACGGTCGCACTTCCGACCTTTCTTCTGTTTTTTTTCTCCCTCTTTCATTGCGGTTGCTGATGAAGGGATGAAAAATTAATTTTACGAGAGAATGGTGCTCCGCCTGCTACTGCTCGAATCGCGAATTCATTTTTTTTAGGAGGTAGAATAAAGATGAAAGGATCTGTGTAAACTTCTTCGTGGAAAACCCGATCGATGCGTGGTACTGGTTGAACATTCGCAAGAGATAAAAATGTTTCAGGGAAGGTTTTATTGACATTAGCAAACTTTAGTTTTCGGAGAAGCATTTGTGAAGTAGGATATTTGTAAAAAAGAAGAATATTCTTTTAATTCAGTTTTACCTTTGTTTGCTTTCAACTAATCGCCGTTTCTATGTGAATTTCAATTGCCTGGCTTGAAAACAACGTATGTGATTTTATAAACTATTTATGAAGGCCAAATACTTCGATATTCACAGATTTGTTTTTCATTAAATAGAAAACCAAATGAAATAGTAGATATATAGTATAGTATTGTGATACTGGGATCGAGAAATCCAATAACTGAGAAAGCTAACACATAGGTTTTAGCCTGCAGTATAAAAGCTTACAGCAATATCGCACACGAACATAACCGTTGCGTAAACATTTCAATCACGTACCACTTAAACCCTGCCAAAACAATCCTACGACTATACAGCTACGACAATAAAATTGCCGTCAGAACGTATTGAATCACGACCAAAATCCACCTTTTATCAGACATGCCTGCGAGGATTGCCAAGACAGGGAACCCGAAATCCTCGACTGATACGTTTGACACATTCGCTAAGGGTGGAAAGGAAATTATCATGCGGTTAGCCCTTAAAAAACGGAGCATAGCTTATCCTCGGCTTAACTATATCTGGTGATAGAAGCGCGAGAAAAAGAAAAAAAAATGAAGCAGCTGAAATTCTACCACGATCAACTCGCTAATGCACTCCTGCGAGTCATGAGTTTCCAGGGTCCCCCGGTTATTACATTCCGATTTCCCGCGTCGATATATTAGCGTGTGTGTGTATATATATATACACGTATACATACACATAAGGCCACTGTCGCGGGATCGGAAATCCCTTCCCTGATGGTTGTGTATATATACATAGGCTGGATGGAGGATGGAACGGAGGAGAGAGAGAGAGAGAGAGAGAGTGGGAGTCAATACCGGAAAGGGGCGATTTCCTTGATGAGGTATGGTCTCCCCCGTTCCTCGTCCCGTAGCCTTGGGGTAAAAATGTAGGGAAATGCGTCGACGTCGGCAGCGGCAGCGGCTCAGGCTTATCGCCGTGGCGACGGATTTCCCTCGGCTCCCCTTTCGCATCTTCTTCTCCTTCTCAACGTATATATATATACACGAGGCGATATTTTCTTCCGATTTTTCGAGAGCTAAAGATTTGACCCGTTGTGTATCGACGTATATACAACAGTCTGTCTCTCAATATATATGTATGTATTTATGAGAACGTCGTCTGTGTTCGTATGTTGCAGGAAACGGAAATTTGGAGCTGTTCGATAGCGAGAGCGGGCCGGATCTCACGCTATCGCCCCAGACGTTCACGTCCACGGCGGAGGCCTTCATCAATGACAATAGCGACAGTCTCGGGGTACCGGGTGACAATGACACGGGTGAGTATATCTATATACGCCTCATGTGGACATAAAAAGCCCTCGTTTCTTTTTATTACGAATCGCGAGCGTATACACCGAGTCTGTGTGTGTGTGTGTGTGTGTGTGTGTGTCTGTATATATATATTACATCGACTTGTCGCCTCTATTCGGTACGGGATTGCTGGGAGAGGAGCCGTCGGCTCTCGTCTCCCCCTTGCCTCGTTTTGAAGATCCTTTTCGGTAATTTTCTCTATCGCGCGTGGAATCAAATTATAGCGCGATACCTGCTACGTAAAGCCTGAATCGACTCGTAAAAAGGATTGGGGCTGATAGAAAAATTAGGTTAGGACGCGAAGATTTTCGATTCGCTGGGAAAATTTTTTATTCGCGTCGTATTGAAACTGTTTTACGGCTGGGGATGTAAAATGTTTCTTTATTTTTTTTTACAGTGTGTAATATATGAAAACGTTTAAATGCTGATATTGATTTAATAAAGTAAAATATTTTCAATACAATTATTGTTTATTTAAAAATTGTTACATTTAATAGCCACGTATAAGTAATGACGTATTTTAACAATATTTGGCGGGGTATGTTATATTGTATTATTTATATAAATGGTTAAAAACCAAGGTTTGTGTTGTTAAGGGAACTTACAGCAAATATTCACTTATAAGTAATGTTTATTAAAAAATATTAATAGTGAGAGTCCAAATTATTCAATTACTTGACTATAAGTGTACAAACATAAAATAATAAAGCTTGAGTTTGGACTGAAAGAGTTACCTTACTGTTACTGTGGTTAACAGAATTTAATTTAAATATTAAATTAAGCTTTCCCCGTTTCTCAATAAGATGGTGCCCAAATGTATAGGTGTAACCCTTCACAAAGACTTCAGCTTATTAAAAAATTTAAAAGAAATTCTCAATAATACGAATCTTGTTATTACTTAAGAAACAGTATATAACCCAAGCTCGTTGTGCACTATAGACAAAAAAAAAGAAGTCCAATAAAAACAGTTTATAACATTACGTCGACGATCGTTACGACATTGTTGAGAAAAAAAATAGCGTATCCCTTGACGCGGATAATTATTTTATTAGCGGCAGTGGGTAAGTGTAACCCGGCGCTCGGCGGGCAAATTACTCGTTAATTTAACTGGCGCGGATGAGTTTAACTGCAATTTCGTTAAACTAGTCTCAACACCGTATAACGAGATTACACGACAAGTACCGCTGGCCTACTTATACCATCCCTCCCTCTGCAGTCTCTCTCTCTCTCTCTCTCTCTCTCTCTCTCTCTCTCTCTCTCTCTCTCTCTCTCTCTCTCTCTCCTGGGCCATCGATCTGATCCTTCTTCTGCGCGTAGCCCGCCTCGACTTTCGCCTTTAAAGGCGTACCCTCGACGCAAACCCAAGTATACACAGCAGAAAGGATGCGCGCACATACACACATACATACACCAACGGGTAGATGCGTAAATCAAAGCACGCGCCCCCGTAGATAATCGGTGTCCAAGAGAGAAAGAGAAAGAGAGAGAGAGAATTTCACAGAACCTCGATGACAAATGCCTACGGACGCGAGCAGCTAAAAGGACGCTGTAAATTTCGCACCCGCTCGCTTACAGTTCTGGCTTCGTTTTCGCTCGGCCGCTCTCACTGGCGCGCGCGTACGCGGTTTTCTCTCCTGCGCGTGCACAGCTGAAATTTATCGGTGCAGTTTTGAAGGAAGAGAGCAGTGCGCGAGAGAGCGCGACAAACACGCACCGACAACTCGGAAGGCCGCACAGCGCGCGGTCGCACACACTGACACGGCTGCGAGTCCCTCCTATGCTCGCGCGCTCACGGCCAACTTTAAGTTAGTTTGTTATAATTTCGAAGCGAGAGAACACGCGCGCGTTTCTGCAACGAGTTCGCTCGCCGTAGCAAGAGAGAGAGAGAGAGAGAGTAAGAGAGAAGGAGGGAGAGAGAGTGGAACGGAGTATATGGCTATGAATAAATTTGACCGGGCAATTTGCATATCGTCACGTTACGCCATAGTGAATAGGGATTTCTCTCTTGTACACCCTTCCTCTTATACTCTCTTGATGTGCAATTCCCCTTAATCTTGCTCTCGGTCGCATATCGTTCGCTAGTGAGATACACACACACACACACACATGCATAGTGTCTATATATATACGATGCGGAAGGCTGTTGTGTGTTGTGTTTTGCGCGTCGCGACGGCTGGGTGGCTTTGTTTTTCTTTGAAATTGATTTGCGCCCGGTGTGTATATATAGTTCCCGAGTCCTCGTAGTGTTATTATACCTATCGATGTATATACAGTTCTCTCTCTCTCTCTCTCTCTCTCTCTCTCTCTCTCTCCCTGCGCGCCGCGGCGTTTCCCCCGCGGGTTTCGCTCAAAGTTATTTGCTTACGACTTTCCGAGAATCGACGAGGGGTATGGTAATATTGCGTTTGTATGCAACCCCTTTGAAAATTACAATCTATTATCTGATTGTTTGTATATACGCAACTGCGACGCATTTTCATTTATACCAATATTCTACGATCCGTGTAAAGCTATTTCATTATTGCATTTGATATACTATGCGATAATGCTTGCTGCTTCGTATAATCCTAAATTAAGAATAAGCTATGTAGCACAAATTTGAAACATGCCTGTTATTGAACTCTGATGCGTCGAAAAACAGACGGTGAAAGAAGAAAGACAAAGTGTACGTCTATATATATATACAGATTCTCAGTGATCTCAACGAAATTTCAGCGCTCACGCGAGAATATAATAAGAGTCCGTGGAACGTCGGCTGTGCACATCTCGCAGACTCGACAAAAGAGACTTCACGCTCGTCGTGCGCACGTCTGCGCGAAATCCAAACGAGTGCGCGGAGTGGTACCAAATATACGTTCACTCGCGAGTATGTATATAGCTAAGAAAAAGGGAAATATTGCGTCCTCGAGACGGAACAATTACCGACTTGAAGGTAAAGCTCTACAACTATTACTACTACTACTAGTACCGCTACTACTGCGACTTCGTATGTACCAACGTCGTCGTCTGCTCTTTTTATTTTCCTACTACGAAGAGAGACTAGAGAGAGAGAGAGAGAAAGGTAGATAAAAAAGCGGCCCTCTTTCTCTCGAATTCTCGCGCTCCTACGCCTCGATCCAATTCCCTTTGTCGCGATCGCGACGAGTGAGTCAAAGACGAGGATGAGACGTGATTTACTACCTCTCTCTTAACGACATTGAAATATCAATCTGCTGCGTGTCTCTGATATATACATACAGATGCACACACACACGTGTATGTGTGGTGCTCGACGAGCTTTCCTTTCTTTACAACTTATACCAGAGAAAGAAAAGAAGACGTTCTTTGTCGTCGCACTTTAATGCCCTGTGCGCAGTTGTCGCGCATACTATATGCACTATATCTTCTCATATACGCTCGGCGTGCGGAACAGATGAATTTTTGAACGTCGCGAACGCGCAGATGTCGCCGCATCCTCGCCATTGTCGCGACAGCATCGTGGATCTTGATCTTTTCTCAAATGCACCAAAGTTGCGCGTATACGAGATATTATGTATGTAGGCTGTCTCCTTAACATCCGGTTATTCGTCCTTTGCGTGCGAAATACTCGCGTGCTAATGTCCTTCGGCAAGCTGCAATGAAAAGTTACACAAAGGGTTGTCATATTGTGATGATGATCATGGAATGCAATGTGTTGTTTAAACAATTTATTTCTTCGTGTAATATTATTTTCATGTATGAAGATAAAAAGAAATATACCTATATCATTGATAAATAAAAATAATTATATTCGAATGGTCAGGTGAACAATAAACAATACCATCTTACAAAAATGCCCAATAACTGATATTGTTGCAAATTTAAAAAACTACTTTTTAGAAACATGTTTCAAAAGAAACCCTCGTATAGCGCAATTCGCATATATAATCTTTCATTGAAACGACCGAAGAAAAATTATCCTACTCGAATAAGACACGCTGACCACTTCTACTATATATATATACGCAACTGTGTCTCAGCTCTTCTGTCTTTTTCCCCTCGCATATAGCAAGCGAATCCGATCTTCATTCGTATAACCCTGGCTGGCGATATTCCGCGCGTCCGCGGAATGGAAAGAATGATATATGCTCGGGTACGCGCGGGGGAAATCTCTCTCTCTCTCTCCCTCTCATCCACCTCTTCTCATCCGAAGAAACGGCTCGCCGCGAGGAGATGCACGGCCGACAGTTTCATCTCGCGCTAGAGGCAACGCGAATTCCCCGCCGTTGCCTCCGTGGGACACACACACACACCGCCTTATCATCTCTCTCTCTCCGCGTGACTTTACGCTTTTTGCGCGCATGGCACGTGCGAGCGCGCGCGCCTGCAGTGTCGAGTGGGTAGTAGTTGGAAATTCTCTCGAGTGAAAATTTTGATCTAATTTCGGTGAGACGCGTTTGTGTATGTGTGTGTGTGAGCGTCCAAAAACTTTACTTTAAATATACATATAGAATCACGCGTAGGCTAGTATGTAATATATTCCCTGCGCATTTGAACGTAAAATATGAACTTTTTTTTCTCAAAAGTGTAGAAGTATGCGGCTGAATTTGTTTCCCTTTTATTAATTTTCCAATAGCTTCGCAATAACGTTTATAGAGAGAGAGATTCCATTCTTTTTTTTATTTTCCAAACTCAATTAAATTTTAATTAAGAAACCTATCCGTTGTTGTTGTTAAAGAACAATAATTATTTTGTTCTTATATATAGTAACCTAGTCCGGTTGTAACCCACCTTCATTTTTCTTGGAAACCCTATATACACGTGGATAAACCAGTTCCACTTCTACCACCCACACGCCATAAGTTTTTACTCCAGAGACTCGAAAGCGCATAGTCGGAAATATATTTTCCCAGCTGACCTCCACCCCCTTGCCTATATATATACGCGTGTGCACGCCCAATATCGCCGTGTGCGCGCTCGTTCCTCGTGGTCATCCTCGGCCGCGCGTGTACAGTCGAGTTACTTCCACAGATAACGGAGGGTAGAAGAGGGAAGAGTAGGGGGTAATCGACGCTCGGCCATAACTTTCGTATTTACGGGCACGCTCAATTCAGCGGGTCGCTCGCTCGCTTGCTCGCGCCTGGCTTTCTCTCTCGCTCGCAAATAGTGCTGATTCGCCGTGAAAATCGATGAATTTCCCGATCGATATTGCGCGCCCTGTGCACGAGCGCGTCGTTTTCACACACATATACACGTATAGAGAGAGAGAGAGAGCTATATACATACACACTCGCATATACGTACGAGGCTTTATCGCTCATCGATATTAACCCAATAATTTCCTCGCGCGAGCGTCGTGCTTGTCTCCGTTGTCTCTCTCTCTCTCTCTCTTGCTCGCTCGCTCGCTCGCTCGATGTCCCACGGTACCTTGGTGTAATATCAATCATGTCAAGGCAGTGCGCGAGCAGCGAGCGAGAGCGTCCGACCGAGCGCGATAAAATCGCACTGTGAATAACGACGCGTGCGGGTGCGTTGACTACTGTTACCCATTCGGCTGGTCAGGTTTGTTTTTTTCGATTATACCATTTGCTTTTTGAACCGTTTTTTCCTTTGTCTTCGTTTCCGGTCGTGTTCTCATTCGTTTTGATACAACCGTAAGATTACATTCCGTTCTCTATTTATCAATGTTGCATGGTTGTACGTGTTTACTCTCAATTATATAGGGAAACACGGTGAGTGAGGCTGATTTAATAATAATTTGTTAAGAACTTAGAAGAAATTTTGATATTCGAGATTTGTGATTACGACTTTGTATTTTTTAATTATGATCTATAGCAATATAAAGTTGCCTTTATTTTCCTATCATACATTAAACGATCATTACAAAAATGAAAATCTAACGATGATGTTTTTTGCCGTTTTGAATTAATCACTATACTACTTTTTCATCAGGTGATAGATTTTAATTTGTATTTATTTAATTTATTAACGATTTGTACACTGTAATCGAATAGATAGAAATAAAATATTGACATTTTTTTTTCAAAATATAACTTTATCATGCACTTAAACTTTATTTCTATATTGAACTAATATTTATAGAACTATATTAAATTCTAGGAAGTTCAATTTTAGCTATATTGTATGAGTCTACATAAAAGTTCTTCATATGTTTGGTATTGAGTTAGTTTTGTTTCTAAAGTTCACTGTGAATTTTTAAAATTTATTTTTAAATTTTGTATCCTTGTTTTTATTTACTATTTAAATATTACGACAAATTGGTTTGTAATCATAACTTTATTGAATTATAGATGAACATTTGTATGAATATGTAAAATAGAAAAAATTCTTAAATATTATTTCATCAAAGAAACAATGAATATTTTACAATCTAAATTTCAATACTAAAAAAACCTTGTATATTTGCCTCTCGATAAAAGTATTCAAACCATTCTGACGAACATTATTGCAAATTTACCGTATATTACGAAAAAAAACTCTAACGAAACCCTTTTTCCGCTCATCAGTAACGGCGGGTTTCGCAAACCTTCTCGCGCAGAATATCACGCAAGCGAGAGGGCGTCTGCTGCAAGAGCCAGTAAGGGAGGGAGCGAGCGAGCTTCTATACAGCGCTTTCAAACGCACGAGCGCGAGAATTACGTCGAAGCTTATGGATTCCTTATCCAATCTCCCAGTGGAGCCGGCACGTCCCAATCTGCCGCGCTCACATACACAAGTCAGCCGCAGACGCGCGTTCCTCAAAGCCCTCGTTTCTACGCCCGGCGATCGTTACTCCGCGATGTAACGACGACGACGACGACGACGGTGACGACGAACGACGAGGATGGTAGTGGTAGCGGCTGCTGCTGCTGCTGCTGCTACGAAGCGAGCACGTCGTATAAACTAACGCTTCGCGAGGCAGCTCTCGAATTATATTTCGCTTCGGTGCAACGCGCGCCTGCAGGTGCGGAATGGTAGTACGAGGGAGGGATGTGAAGGAGTTGTGCGCACGCTTATCGAGTATTCCGAGACGAGAACGCGACGTGTGCATGCAACGTGCATATAGCCGCTTATGTGTACAGTTCTCGGTTCGGGGAAACTTATTTCCCGCGCTATGGGAGTCTCGAAATGTCGATGCGGTTAACAAGAGAAAATACGAAAGAGAAAGAGAGAGTGGAGGTCGTAAGAATTCTGGAGGAAACTTGACACTACTTCGGAAGCGCTGGCGTATATAGCTAAAGTTTTTAGAGCTTATCCGAAATTTGCGTGATTTTGAATAGTAAATGTCTAGAGAGTAGTAAAAATGTAATAATTATTTCAAATAGATTTATAACTGTTAGAATGAAAAGTATAAGTTTTCTTTTTAAAATATTACAGTATGAATTTTATCGACATTATATACATTCGTTTTGTTGAGAAAGACGTCTAGGCATACAAGTTTACTAATACCATATCATGTTACACGGTTACTTAGGGAATCGCGTGTTCCATTGATACTGATTATTTACTGTGTCGATGGTACCTGGATGCACAGATTCAACACATAATTAGCAATCAATGCTTTATCCAAGGCATACCTGTGAACGAACCAAGACTGTTTGATCAAAATACATGGCCCGGAGGATTGGTGATTATCACTGCTTCTTGTTAACAAACATAATTAATGCACGATATTAAATTTATCAAACGGTAATGCTCCTTACTCTCGCGGAATCAAGCTGAGCTTCTACTCCTCATCCTGCAAACTATCTCCTTTCCCCTAACGGAGATCCATACGGAGGGCTAATTACCACCCGCGCGCATTGCAATAGCATTATTGCCGCGCCTGCGCGCGCACTCGCACCAACGCGAAGATCTGAAACTTGAGCTTCTCGCGGATGCTGCTAATATCTGCCACTGACGGAGCACTGAATTTCAGCCGAGAAATCTATTCAGAAATGGCACTGAGATATATATATACATAGGTAAAGAGAGGTGCAGTGTTTAGTAGCGGCAATATAAGAACTCTACCTCGAGGTGCACTTGTGAATATTTTTTATTTTTTCTACTACAGATATTTGCAGAAGTTTTATGCGAATTCCGGAGATTTGTAAAATATATAAGTACTCCTTAGTAAGTTTTCAAATACGAGTTGTAGAATTATATTAATAATATTTTTGAAGTTCATAAAATGTGGCATTATAAGTAGTGAAAATTTTATTACTGAATTTTAGAATTATTTCAATATATAACACATTAAATTACAATACATAGCTATCCTAAAATATATTCCAAAATATTTTCCTGAAAGACATTCAAAGTATTCAAAACCTATGCAGTCAAAATTTCTAGAGCGAGAACCGATTATCTACACTATTTATCTCAGATGTAATTTATGAAAAATAACAAAATTAATTGAAGAACCTTTGCTGTAGCAGCGCATCGATACAAGAGATGAAGCGCGAAAGCGAGAGCAATGCTGCGCGCGCACTACTATAACGTATATATACACGCTATGAGCTAAGGGCTAATGGGCACTCGGAGGAAGTTGTAATGCGCTTCCTGACATTCAATCAGTCGAGTATGTTCAAAGCCCCTGAATTATTCCCTCTTCCCTTTCTCTCTCTCTCGCTCTCTCATACCTCTCTCGTATCCTTGCTCACTCCCTCTTCAGCTGGTCGATCGAAATATGCATCCGGCTAATCACGCGGCTCCCGTGCATTAGAATAATTAAGTTGAACAGTAGACCAAGAGCGGGGTGAAAGCGGGAGAGATAGAGAACAAGAGATGAAGGAAAGGGAAAGCGCGACCTGTATATACAGCATACACGCACATATACGCACTCTATTATCCTCTCTCGCTCTCTCACAGCAAGAGGCATATAGCACGCTGAGAGAGAGAGAGAGAGAGAGAGAGAGAGAGAGAGAGAGAGAGATGTATAGGACGTCCGCACAAGCATCGATCCACACCTATATAGCATACGAGACGCGTAGTATATATATACTACCTTTGACACAACGATCGCCGTCCTCTCTAATTTACAGCGAAATCCATAAAGTCTGGAGAGCGGGCTTTCTCTGTCTCTTCTCGTATGTGTATATAATAAATATATATAGATAGATCTGGCCTCTACGAGCGACGAGTACCACCAACAACGTAAACAGCGCCTCTGCACGGTAAACAGAGCAAGAGACCAATGGGGAGATGGATAGATAAGGTCGCGAGTAATAGGAAATGCAATGTAAAGAGACATGTGCGGCAAAGCCGAGGAAGAGAGCGATGGGGAATAAAGGGAAATAGAGAGAGGACTAAACAAAGGGGAGGGAGGAGATGGGGAAGAGGGGGAAGGAACGAGAGGGAGCGAGGAAATAAAGATAAAAGAAGATAAAAGAGAGAGAGAGAGAGAGAGGGAGAGGGCTCTAATGCGGGCTATTCAGTTCCCACAATGCACTAGTAATACGATTTCTCCTTACCGCATCGCGCTCTCGCTACTGCTGCTGCTGCTACTGCACGCTATTCACCCGAGAATCCTTTCGTACACTCTCTCTCGCTCTCTTCGCTCTCTCTCTATATATATATAGCTACGTACGTGCATCACACGCATACGTCCTCTATATATCTGTTTACCGCGCGTCTGTTTCGCTCTTTTCATCGGAGCCAGATGGATCCCACCACGAGATAAGGCTGCAGATGAGAGAATGGAGCGAGCCGAGTGGAATCGGGACGTTTTCGGAGCTTCGGGAATGCGACTCTGGCGCGTAACAAAGGACACGGCTGTGAGGTCGCGGTCAACGGATCAGATCGTGCCCGGCTGGTCGTAGGAAATGAGGGACGAGTGTGTGTATATATATACGTATATTTCGTATACCCTTAAAAAGTCGAATATCGTTCCCTCCGTAGATGAACAATGTACGATATAAGCTGATCGATTATGAATATTTGACGAACGCAAATGAGCGTGGAGTTCATTTTTCTCTTTTCTCGTTATGATAATGGACTGTAATATGCGTTGTTACCGGACTAATAATAATATACATTAACATGGAAATCATCGTTGAATTTTCGTGAGTAATGAAAAATTAACGATACTTAATGAGATGAAAATTTAACCGAACAGCGTTAATTCACTTTAATCTTTACGAGGCGCTTTTCATAATATATCCCTGATGCACATACATAGGCACACTCAGCAGCATGTTTCACTAATTAATAAAATCCTATTCTTTCCAACTTCTGCACAGCTCGTTAAAAATCAAGTGTATTACAAAAATTCTTCATCCCGCGTCTACCTACTTTCATCCTCCTCTCTCTCGCTCTCCCTTTTCCTGCATTTTCTCATCGCGATAACGAAGCGGTCGATACTCTGATTTGCCGTAGTTGAAAAATCCAAGCCACCTCGGTATCTTGCTCACACAGTGTTAATCAACGCCAAAAAGACTTTTTGCTTTGATCAGGTAAGCGCGCGCGTACGCGCAGGTCTGCCTGATCAGAGCCTCACGCTGACCCTTATACCTTCCAAGGCTTGTGGTAGAAGGCTCTTTTACGGGAAGTTTAATTGAAAATGTCTTGGACAGCTTGACGTGCTGAGGAGAAAGGATCGGTGAATAATTATAATGATAAAGCAAGTGCGTAATTTATTGGTAATGTAATTGTCGACAGTTGTTTCACATACATATAGCAATAACATATTATTATGGAATCAGCATGCCTTTTTCAACGGTGCAGGAAAATGTTGTTTGTGTAACGGCGACACTTTGTTGAAGAATGGAGTAATTTCATATAAGTTAAAATTATATTGTGTTTCATCAGATCGAATTAATCATCTATTTCTAGCTCAAGTAAACTGTATAGAAAAAATAAAGTAAATTAATATTTTAATATAATTAATTTGCGATATAGGAAATTAAACTAGACTAGCCACTAATACAGTCGCCTCAATATTCAAATACAAGCTTCCCGTATATAAAAAGCGTATAAAAATAAGAACAGTCGAATGATTAATTCTCGTTCGTCTGCCTACGCATAAGCAAGCGACAGCGCAGCGTTGCGCGACCGTAAAAAAAAGAGCCGTCGTGCTTCAATTTTCAAATGACACGGCGACGTTACTACTGAATCAGTAGTAAAAGTCAACGACGTCATACCCTCTCTCCCTCTCGGAAGACTTTTCATCATCCCCACGTGCCCCTCTCTCTCTCTCGCTCTTTCCCTCCCTTACTCCACATACACACATAGACATGTGCGGTTCAGCGTCAGAGGAGACTCTTTACCAAGCGCACACGCTGGATTTTCACGGGAGGTCTTTTTCCTCGATTACGAGCCCCGCGGGAAAGAGCGAAAGAACGTGGGGGAGAGAGAGAGAGCAACTGCACATTGCCTCAGGTGTGCAAGGGAAAAAAGGGGCTGTATGTGTTCACGCGTGCGTGCTAGCCACGAAAATTTAATCCGCGCGACTCGTGTAGCGTCGAATAACGACGCTTACTGATTAGGTGGTCCCGGTCAGAACGGCCGAATAAAAATGTCCAAGTGGCAATTTCGGGGCGACGAGAACGATATTGCTATGTGCGAGAGGTGAGAGGGTAAAGGCGAGGTAACCATTGTACGGAGCGTGCGAGGATGTAACGAGATGTCTCGGCAAGAGTGTACGCAGCTGCTCGCTCCAGCAATGAGGCTTTAATCGGTCGAGAACCGAGCACAACGGACGTCGTCGTTGGCGGCACTTTTTTTTACCGCTCGACATTCCATCTCTCTTTCTCTACTCCACCTCCTCACTCTTTGATACGTCAACGAAAGAACAGTTTTATAGACGAAGAGAGCTAGCTGCGTTATCTCGTGTGAGCGCCGACTGCGCTTGAGTTATAGAGTCGCGCTGTGAAGTGTCAAAGTCAATGAGATTATGACGTTTGCTCTTTTTCCGACGCCTTTTTCTAATGATCTTTCATGAAATGATAGAAGGTATGGAAATGTGTGCACGGAGAAACTTTTTTTTTTGTAAACTTTACGTTTTTTTATAAGAAAATTTGTTATGCAGGCTGAAATGTAATGTCACAGTATCAATCTATTTACTATAAAATATCTAAAACGCTGCCGTAAAAATAGTAATTTTTTTTATAAGGAAAGTTTGCAAAAAATTTTCTCTACGTGAATTATTGTCGTGTTTTATGAGAAATTGCAATTATCCTACGCTGCTGCATAAAATACAAAAAAAATAACTAATAATAGAAACTATTTAATTTTGCTTCTTAAACTTTCTGATTGCGTGGAACAAATAGTCGCATTTTTTTTAAAGCCCACAAAGCAAAGGATAGCGTTAGCCAAAGGATTAACTGGCATTTAATATATTATAAGTAACACACGGGAGTAACTGTGTTTTTATTATGAATAAAAAATTCGCTTTTGAAAGGTACGATCTCTCGGACCGAAAAATATAAATATAAAAAGCGACATTTTTCCGTAAAAATGGCTTTAATACATAACGACGATATAAATGAACGAATCAAAACAACCTATCCATAAACATTTGAAATGTAACTTTGATGTTTGAATAGCGATAAAACATATATACTTTCTCGTAGTTAAGTCCCTTTCATTTTAATATAAAAGTATCGTCCACGCGAAACGATTACCTTTTACGTGAAAATACGCATGCAAGCACAAAAAAAAAGTAAAAAGAAAAAAAAAGGAAATGCAGGTCGTAATACGAATCACAGCAATATTTTTATACTACTGAGTCACAGTTCTACTCAGATTAGTAAAATGAAGAGATTGCACAGTCGTGCATCCACAAAGGTAACTCTTTTGCAGAAATGACGGTTTTTTTATTACTTCGTTATTATTACACGCTCGCGCTTGCTGGACAACATAACTGAGCTACTGGGGAAAACATAAAATTCGCAGAAGCATAAAAGTTGCTTAATCGTTATACTTTTTTTGCTTTTGCTTTTTTTTTCTTCTTTTTTTTACAAATGGTCTCCGCGCGTGTACACCAATGTCATGTAGCGGCACGATGCGTATGCAAAACGTACGAGTTGTATATAGAGTCATAGTCGATGCGGCGAACGCGTGTATGTGTCTGTGTGTGCATGAGAGAGAAAGAGAGAGAGAAAAAGAGAAAGATAGAGAGGGACAGGAAAAAAAAGAGGCTAGAACGAAAAGCAACATGAATTACGAATTTCCCATCGACACGCCGGCGTGGAACGCGCTCGCGTTTCTCGAATTTCAATAAATCCGCTTTTATAACGACACGTCGCGATTTATCGTTGCGCGTGGTATAACGTCGCCGCCGCGAATGTTTCTTTTCCCCCCATTGGCGCATTTTCTCTCTCACTCGTTCGCTTGGGCGCGCGTGCCGACCAAAAAAAAAAAAATCTCACTCGCAGCAGCGCCGAAATGAATTGCCGGCGCAAAAATAAAGCATGGTGATATATATGCGTAGGTGTAGGCGCGCGCGCGCGCGCACACGCACGGATATCAACGGTTTACGAGAGCCGAGCCATTTGTCTTTCCTCGACTAATTCGTTTTCCGTTGGGGGAAGCGGGAGGGGGTGACGCGCGGTACGCGTGCGCGAGCGAATGGAACTACTGCGGACTCAATTTTCCCGGCTCACTCGCGCGACCAGGTTAACCATTTGCCGCTGCCGGCGGCGGTGGCCGCTTGGCTCTCTTCTCTTTCTCTCCTTTTATCTTGGGGAAGTTATACCCCCGGGAGTTCATTCGACTTTTCTCTCGTGCACTCGCTTTCGCTTTTCTGGAGGCGCGCGCGCGCGCGAGCTCTCTTTATTTTTCACCTCGGCCTTTGGCATTTGGCGAGCGCGCGCTCGCGCCAGCGTCGACGTAAAAAAGCTCGGTGTCGGAAACGGTCTTGAAAAGAGTCGTGCTTTAAGCAAAAAAAACGTTATTAAGACTTCATTAAGACGCTTTAAAGCGTTGGGGCATTCAAGGATTTTTTTTGAGTTTTCTCGAGATTTATCGTACCCGTTTGAATAAGTTTAGTTGAGTTTATCAAAGTCGTAATTATTTTCAAGTAGAGATTTTCGTAAATTTACTTTTAAAGAAGTTAAATGCGTCGAGTGCTTTTGATTGCATGATTAGTTTTGAATTTTTAATTGGAGAAAAAGTTACTGTGTTATTTATACAAGGCTTTTGTCGTAAAAAAAATAAACGGTTAACTTGGAGGAATTTAGTACTCTCAATTCTACTCAAATTTCAGAAGAATGAAAATTTCTTGTAAAATACGCCTCTTAATTTAATGTTTAATTTTGAATTTCGATAATAAATCTTGAATACAGTATTATGGTGATTTTCATACCATACATTTATAGAGTTAATTCGAGTTTTGATTTAAAAGTAGTAATCTGAATTTAAATAAGAAGTTCGATTTAACACAGTGAACATACTAATTTGTTAAGATTTTGGAATTGAATTGCTGTCAACTTTAATTTCTAGAATTCCTATATGTATTCTGACCTGTAGTACTGCTCAGTGCTTTTCGTATTAATTGGTCAGAAATGCCTGCAACATTGAAACCCACAAATGCATACACTTACACAGACATACCCACACTTTGGCGTAGATGTGCATGTAACATTTTGACTTGACAAGCGCGGCAAATTAGCTGTCCGAGTGCTATCTTGAGTAAACATCGTGCTGAAGTTATGTAAGCGCACAATCAACGTAACGTTCGATATTGCATGAGATGATTGATGAATGTTAAAGTGCGTAAATATATGTGATGTAAAAAGACCAGTCATCATCGTAAGATTAAAAAAAAGAGATATTTTTACTGATGAAACAATATAATATAATTTTCGAGAATATTCAAATTTGAAAGAAAATTTTTTAATCATTTTTAATATAAAATATTTTTAAATATTTCATTTCACAAAAAGTGAAAAGAAGCGTTCCTTAACGTAATATTTTACTTGTAAAATCGATTTATACTATCAACTTCGACCGTATTACCCCAATTCGATTACATTTTTATAGGTATAAGACTAGTATCTAATATAAGATATCGTCATGATCTTAAAGTTTACTTATGACTTAGATTGATAATTTTCAAATTTTTTTTAAAACTTTTGAATTGCAAAGCTTTTGCTTTGTAAACGAAAAACAGAGAAATTTAGCTGCTTTAAGTTGGGCTATAGGATACAAAGAATAGCTGGTAAAATGGACGGTTGTAGGTAATGTAGGTCGATGCTTAAAATTGCAGAAATAATCGGCTTGGAAACTTCACTGTGAAATCATACAGAGCATGTAAAGAGCTTTTAATAGTTGGACTTTTCCCGTGAAAAGCAAAGCCCGGATTTTGACCTTTAAATATGTATTGCATAGCTCGTCCTCTGCACAACGTATCTAGAACCTTTCGTTTTTGCCGCATTTATAACTTCCGATATCGATTTATTTTTCACTCATGTTCGAAATTTCATGATTTTTTATGAGTTCTTTGTGGTATTATCCTTTTCAAAGTCTCTTTATTAAAAAAAAACAGAAGTATTTAATATGTAACATAAAAATATCCTTGTATTGTTATTTGTAAATATTACTTTTATATGCTACAATTTAAATTAATATTTATAACAAATATAAAGAACGACTAAATTGACGCATCTTGAGCAATCAAACAGTATTAACGAAAAATGACTCGTTTAACACTGAATAGAAATCCAAATAGCACTTCGCAGCATCCATTTGCTCTCGTAATCGCATTTTTCAATACACCCATCCTTGTATATACACGCATTGCCGCTGCCTCTCGTCCCCCTCCATCTAATGAGGGGCAGACGAGAGCCATTGTTGTTCAGTAGAATTGCTGTTCTATATATAGACGAACCAAGTGAGAAGTAGAAAGAGAGTGAGAGAGGGGTGGGGGAGGGGGGAGAGAGAGAGGAGAGAGTCGGCAGGAGCTTTTAATGCGCGAAGCTGTACGCCTGCGAGAATCACAGAAATGCGTGGTATCCGCGTAGGGGCAAACTACGGTTTCTCTCTAATACAGAGAGCGAGCGAGAGAGAGAGAGAGAGAGAGAGAGAAGGAAGAAGGTGCGCGCGAGAGTGAGCGAATGCAGTGCCCCCGGGGAAATAGCTCCAAGTGCCCCGTTTTCTCTCCATGTAAAGTTCGACGGTATTGTGCGCGGAAGTAGATTTCCGAGTTTTTCTTTCCCTCGGACGAGCATCGAAGCCAGGAATAACTACTCTGGCAATGGAAGACGTACGTGCGCGCGCGCGCGCCCCAGCGCTGCGGCAATAGCTACCGCTGCTGCTGCTGTTGCTGCTGCTTTTGAATAGGAAAAAGGCTAGATAGAATAAGGGAAAGAGAGGGATGGAGTTAGCGAGCAAGAGAAAAGAACTTCAGAATGAAGAGAGAAGAGAAAAAAAAACACAGAAGTCGAGGGAGAGAAAAGCATTGCGAAAAAGGTACTGCAGCTAGATCCTGGCCTCGGAGGTAAAATGATTGTTTCGTTAACGGTGCACGTGCGCGGTCGCTACTGCGCGCTGCTCGTAAAATAAATCTCTTCTAGTCTTGCCGAATGGGAGTGCGAAAAGCTTGGGAATATTTCAATTCGTTGCTCGTGTAACGAATGTTTGCTCGGCAAATGAATAGATGTTTCTATATTGTTATATGCGTTATATTTACATTTGGAGATTGTCTATCTTTGCTGAAAGTATAATGGCGTGATTTGAATTGCGCTATTGTTTTATACAAATTTATTCGATATTAATGTAGTTTCACAACTAAAATAGGATTAATTCGAAACTAATTCAAAGCCAATAATCTATTGCGACTCAATTCAAGCACGCAGTATGTTTTAAAATACAGCCTTAGATGAAGGCTGACTACATATAAGTCACCTTCACTGAAAAATATAAATTTCGTTTTTTACAGCTCTCGCAAAGAATATAAGTGTATTATTTTGTAATGAAGAAGATTAAATGTATGTCTTTTATAAATATAAAGTTAATAATTGATGAATTAATTAATCTTCGACAGCAAAATATCAGTAAATCTTACACTTGTTACAGATAACTCATTCTAAAACAAGTTTGGGGAAAATTTACATCGGCAACTAGTGTTTCTTGCGAAATGACATCTCCGCACTACTCTTTCCATCCGATCAATCACTCTAACGTAGTTTGTCTTTTTTCTGTCCTCGCCCTACCATCGTGGCGACATCTCACGCAGCTATGTCACAGATATGACGCGAATAATACATCGAATCCATATATGTATATATGCATACCACATAAAGTATATGAGCAAATCCACAAAAATATAATAACTTTTGCGCTACGTAACTATAACCATTAAAATTTTGTCTGGAGCTTATTATTCTACTTTTATACATTATATGGCATACGAGAAAAATAATTTGCATCTGATATAGCCGTACTTTTATCGTAATATTTTTTGTGATAGTATTCACAACAAAAAAGCTATGTCGCGATTTTTTTTAAATAGTTGAACATTTTAACATACGGTACACGATTAAATAAATAAATAAATTATGCTCACAAAGTCGCATGATTCAACAAAATTTTTACAGCCATTCCAGGTTTCAGAAATTTATAAAATTTTCGTAGATTTGTTCATGTGTATACTATACGTATATAGGCGCACAGCCAAGTCGTCGCGGCGAGGCGCGTCGTCTTGGCTTTTATTTATCGCGTCTCGGGCATAATCGTGGGCCACGAGCCAATTCCGACAGTGGGACTGATAAAATGCAAAATTTTTTCGGTTTATTAATACACACTTGGCGCTGGCGCGCCACTCCTTTGTCGAGTCAAGAGAAGCACATAGAGAGAGGGAGAGAGAGAGTTCGGCGGGCGCGTATTCTGCCAAGCGATTAATCGGACCATGTGGGACAGTCGCCCATTGTCCGTTTGATAGCGACGTGCTCCATATTGAGGATAATTATAGTGCCGCTACAGAGTATGGCTTGGTAATTTTGGATTGGATTATAGTAATATCGAGTAATGTACGTATAGTATAGGCTCGCTTCCGATTAGACTAAGCTATTTTTGTCTCATTTTTAATCTCGTGCATTAATTTATTCTAAACTGTACGCGTGTACATTCGTACTAATTTTGTATTTAAATTATTTCATAATAATTCCGTAACGCGCCGCATTCTATATAGATATTCGCAATGTATTATTATTATAATAATAGCTTCTGATAATGGAATTATCATTTCTATTAATGCCACTGGTGGAGCTAATACGTGTTCAATCAGCTAGTACAATTTCATATTCACCGATTCGGTTTGCAATGTCCTAATCCAACTCAAGCCTTATTTATTAATAAAAGATAAATAATATAGGGGAGATTCGATCGAACTCGCTTGTCGCATATTTGAATTGTAAAGGTATATATACAGATGAAGTCTTAGTTGGATTTAGTTGTTAAAGCCATTCACATATATTGATTTTTCGATATGACAAGCTGATAGGAAAGAAATCGAAGTTCAACAAATAATCATCCTATCACGTAAACTAAAAATAACTTGATTAGTTGAAGTTCATAACTCGTACCGTAACACCTGTCATAAAAAATTTAGCAACACTCAGCACTAACCAACCTCAAAACGTTAAAATATCAGACTATCAAAACAGCGCACGATTCGAAACGATCCAGCGCACATTGACCTCTCTCTCTCTCTCTTAGTGAACTTCGATTTTCGTGCTCGCGCTCGTATTCTTTCCAAGCGACGCTTTCTCTCTTTCCCTCTCGATTCTGGCACTCAGCGAGGACACTTCTAGCCGCGGCAATGGCACTTTCGCGAATGGCTGACCTGACAATGGCTACCGCCGACGCTCCAAGAGCCATTCCTATGCTAACGCGCCCTCGGCGACACCACCGCCTCGAGTGCGAAACTGCCCCTCGCGCTCGCCTTTAATGCATGCGCGCGACCGACCCACCGCGGTCTTTTTACACGCTGCTTTGACGACGTGTACCGCTCGGAGGGTAAAGGGGTGTTATATACACGTGGGGCAACCTTCGCACCGGGAAGCTTTACGTCGGTACACCGAGCTGTATATATAACGTAAAGCGGTCCGAGAAAGCTTGATAGGGAACTTTGACCAAGCGACGGCCTTTTAAATTCGTTAAAAAGTTTGCCGAAGCTATAATGCTTGCGCTGGACGAGCGGACTATAGGTGTATAGTATAGTAATACAGATATACGTGAAAAGGGACGGTGATTCTTTGGTGGTGGATGTGACGTGGAGTTTGCCGATGGACTAACGACTGTAGTTTAGAGGTTCACACACGTTTTTTTGTTTGAAAAAAATAATTGTACTATTCTTCTTCTTCTTTCACTTTTAGTCATTTTTACATTCCTATTACTACAAATTGGCGAGACTTTAACACTATATACAGAAAAAGCTAACTTATCAATAACTTTACGCGCATACTCCGCGATAGTTGAAAAACTTTAGGAATCATCTCTAATTAATTCCTCGCAAATCCAGGGACAAACTATACACTCGTCCTACAACTACGCCCGACGTCTGTCTCTCCCAATGTTCCCTAGCCTTCCTCCGGCTCTCCTTTCTCCTAGCAAACAGGGTAATCCCTTTCCAAAACTTGGCGAATACCTCCTCAAGTCGCGGCGAAGACTCGGCCGTAGTGCCGCGGCGCGGAGTCCCTCTCGCGATTAATTGGAGGAATTCTTGCAATCAGTGCGGGTCGCGCGCGCGCGCACAGCGTCCGATATCTCGTGAGCGCGTACTGCAGCCTTTGGACTGCGAGTAATGCGGTTTGCAAGAGCGACAGAAAGAGCGGCTAGGGCTGGTGGCTGGTTGGAGAATCGAGTTGGGCAAGCTAGCGGCGAGTAACGATAATTGAATTCCGCATCAATCAAACGTTAAATATTTACCGATCCCTGTTTCTCTCTCTCTCTCTCTCTCTCTCTCGTGCAGATGCAATCGGCATGCGAAGCTGTAGACTGGCTTACCTCTCTCTATATGTACGTGTGTGTACCTCGAGCAAGTCGCGAGCGCATGCTGACAGACATGTATATATATATAGACGCGTATAGTGTCCCGTCCGCAAAGTCGCGACCGCCACCGAGCGTACCCGGATAAATCTCTTTGTCGTGTACGATGACGTGACGACTTGTGATTCGTTCGACCACGCGTATGTACTCGAATACGTCCTCGTATCGTTTGCTGTGCATGGCTTTTAAGTAGGTCTCGGCGTTCTCCTGCTCGCAACTATTCTGTAACTCTCTCTCTCTCTCTATATATATATATATATATATATATATATATATATACACGTATGATTGTGTGTATGTGTATACGGGGCAGCACACACGAAGCTCGCCTATGTACCGAGGAATTAATTAAATAGTTGGGCAGCAGAGCGCGGTCACCACCGCCTCTATCTCTGTAGCTTTTGTAGATTTAATCGGGTCGCGCGCATGCACACGTGTCCTCAAATTTTCGCCTCCACCCTCCTCCTCCCCCTGTGTCCCGCGGCTGTCAAGTTTAAAGTCCGTGCGCGCGCGCGCATGCACGAGCTGTTTAAACAATAGCGTTCGCGATTTGCTTTGCCATACTGATGGGCCTGCTCTGAGCTGGCTATTGCGAGGAATTGTTTCGCGAGCGAGATTGATGCGTGCGGGTGATTGAGTTTTCCATCAAGGTAAATGAAAAATCGCGCATGAAAAAGTTCGACGCCGCAGGTTATGTAACTAAAATTGATGGAAGCGAAAGAGAGAGAGAGAGAGAGAGAGAGAGAGAGAGAGAGTGAACGCGTTGGTTTTTTTTAATTGTCAATCGGCCAGATTGTTTTGGGTAAAAGTCATAACGTGACGTGGTGCTTTTATTAAGTCACCGGGAGGCTATGGGTTCTACACTAACGGTTAATTCATGTAACGACAACGCGGCGTGTGGATAAATAATTACGTTAATTAAATCAAATTAGTCATTTATATAAGAGTTTATTGCCATGACGTATATTCTTGTCTGTTGTATTCTTACGAATTTGTTAATATATAGATACATTTGATGGGCAAATCAATTAAGTTATCAGAACTCGATAATTAATGAATAACGCAACAAGAAAGAGAGAAAAAAAACACAATATTTTCTCATTAATGTATTTCAGAACAGTATTATGCTGTACTCCGCTTGGAAATGCAAAATAAGCAAGCATTTTCCAGGTAAAGCAATTTCGCGCAATATAAGAAAATGCTGGAATATTTAGAAAACAAGAAGACGAGAGAGTGAAATAAAAACGAGGCCAAAAATAAGCGTCGAAGAATTTAATTACGCCCTTCGCCCTGAACGAGAAAGCTAACGAAAAAGAAAAACTCGAGAGCAGAGAGGTAGGCGAGTAAAAAGTTTAAAAAAAAAACGTGTAGCTCGCACTACCATCCAGTCGAAATTCTGCGCGAAAAAAGCTGCAACGACGATGGCGCTAGCTTCTGAAGCAGGAAATAAATGTACATCAGACGCTCTGCGCTTCGCTGATAAAAGTCTTAATTAGCCTTTCCTTCATCAAATCTTGTCTTCGTTCTCGCTCTGTAATGAGCGCTAATTAATTAATCCTTTCTCTTTGTCGACTACTCGCTCTCTCTCTCTTCCTCTCTCCTTCTGTACTATATATAAACATATATATACAACACGGCTAGTAGTAGCAGCACACGAATGAGAGAGTAAGCACTACCGCGTATGCCACGCGAATCCCTAGTTTCGTATTTCGTTCCCTCCTTTTGACAACCTCCTTACATTCCCCCAAAGCTATGCTATCCTCTGTGACTAGTGTCTCTGAGGAGAATGTGTCGATGTGGCGTGCTCACGAGAATGCATCATGTCGTCATTTACGTTGAAAATTTTACTAACGCACGTATTCATATATACGTATAATATGTACATACATCCACAAGCTCTTCGTCACTGTAACGAGACCCAGAATTTGCATCAATCATTGAAAAGCTTGTTTGTATTTCATGCTCTGAATATATTGTACATTGGTTATCCATCAATTATGCGTGTAATTTTGTATACCGTCATTACGTCTTCTGTTACGTTACATGTATATATAGTAAATGTCGCGCGTATTTTAAACTTTCTACTCTAGAGACATTAGCTGAGCCTAGATTAATGGAATATTTTATAATTTTTATTCTTTAAAGCTAAATTGTATACATACCGATATTTAATATTCAATGAACAATACTAATTTGTAAATACAGATTAGTTACTTTCATATTTTTGCTATAGTATAATTGTTAATAATTGTAATCATTCAACCACAATATTAATTTTTATATATCTATAAAATTAATAATTTATATATATTTTATACATATTAAAAGAAGGCAATCAGAATATATAATATTAATACCATTGGCATGTATTTCCATAGAATATAAGAGCTTTTCGACATAGGATTAAATCTCGCTGGCTAGATTTGATTGAAAATTATGCATTCAATGAACTACATGGCATATGAATATATATGTTAAACAAACTAATGAAATCGTACGGAAAACGTGCGCAATACTACGCAATAAATTTCTATATAACATGGAATAATACTCCTATCTATTATTATTAATGTTTTCGATTACATATCTTTCTCTCTTACCGCGTTTATTCGCACTACGCGGTTACCTGGAAATTCGATTTCACCATATCCCGATCGAAATAAATCCTAACGCGAATACTGAAAAAAGCTCTTATACGAGCCAATTTCACTTCGGAAGTGCTCCTCCGATCGTCATCGATTGATCGCGAAACAGCCCAATTCCATTAGCCCGACGTGGTAAAAGAATGCTCCCTTTTCCTATCCCCTAAAAACCATCATAACCAGCCGGTCAAAGTAGCAACACCACAATGGACACGTACGATGCATCTCGCACACCCTTTCTCTCTATACTAGCACGCTATAACCCTTCCACCAAAATAAGTATATACGTATACATACATACCGTATATGGTTTCACACGCAGCCATATAGGTTATACTCCCCGGCTTGTTTTCCTACATCCCGTACTCACCTCTCAGATCTCCGGTATACCATAGCCCCAACTAATCCTCCTCCACGTCCTCCTCCCCCTCCCCCCTCTCTCTCCTGTGCGCGCCTACAGAGGACCATCGAATATCGATCGCTTATATTCTCTTTGAGTGGGTGTGCGCCTATCGCCGGCGGCAAGAGAGGGCTGTACGCACGCACAACACATATACACCCACCCACACACGCGTGTACTCCTAATGCCCCCATTCGGCCCCCTCGTGAGATAAGAGCTAGCCGACCAGCCGAAGGGTTTACCCAAGGATAAGAGGAGAAGGGGGGGGGCGAGTGTATAGTATATATATGTATATACATGTATACGTTGTACAGTATAGTATACACGTGCGTAGACGTTCGTAACAGGTGTTTAAACCTTTGCGAGCGTGAGCGTTTGCTGCAGGTGTATAGTGCACCTGCGACCGACGGAAGAGGAGGCGGCTTGTTTTGCACGAATAAGGGCGACCCTCGTCGACGCTCTTCTCCCGATCATTGCTATAGGTGCGCTTACGCGATTGGGGGGGAGGAAGAGTATATAGCTGGTTGGCTGCGATCGTTTCGTTTTATTGAGGGAAGAAACCACGTGAGTTGTGGCTTTTCCTCGTACCTATAGCACGTAGAAATGGCCGTTTGGGGAGCTTTTGAGAAATATTAGCTTCGCGCAGCGCTTGATATTGTTTTCTGAAATACTTCTGGGGTACGGCTTTTATTTACGATTTCGTATTTATCGCGCGCGAGGAGGAAAAATCATGGGGCTGTTTAAGGTTTTCGCAACGACGGTTTATTAGTTCATCGATGTCAGTTTTGCTACTGACGAATAGACCCAAGAATTTTCAGCAAATCCTATTATCGCAATAATTAACGGACTCTTGATTATAAAATCAAATTAACGAACGCGGAGAGATTAACGAGCCGAGCACGCTCGCGTCGGATGATCAGAAAAAATTAAACACACCATAGCAGCCGAAGACGCCGCCGTGGCCATTACTTCCTCCTTCATTCTCCTCTCTCTCTCTCTCTCTCTCTCTCTCTCTCTCCCTCTCTTCCAAGCGCGCTGAAACGTTCACCTGCTCGGAGCGCCGTGCATAATTAAGCGGCATACATTAATACGCAGCCCCGGAAATCTCGGGGATCTCCGAGAGTGAGCGAGCGCACAGGCGGCGTCGGCAGCAGCAAGCGAGCTAGCGCGATTCCTCCCCCGTGTCTAACACAATTAAGCGGAGATTAATTAAAGCCATTTCGCATTTCGCCGGGGCTTCCTCTGCCGAGCTGATTTGGACGCGGAGAAGGTTGAAGGCAGAGGAAGCGACGTTTTCTCTCTCTCTCGTCTTGGATAGCGAAGCGTGTTCGCGGCAATTCGCTACTGCTGCTGCTGTTGCCGTTGGTTTATTTAGCTCAGTAAAGGATTTTCGCCGCGACCGGGAGTATCTTTGCTACGTGCGTCCGCGTTAGCTTTAATTCGTGAAGTCATGCGTTGGTGTTTTCACCTGAGTTCGATTGGCATTCATGCTCGGCGACTTGCTAAGAATGCATCGAGGCGTTGTAAATTCGTTAAAATCGGGGGGTAAATATTTATACGATACATAACTATTTCGTTGATGGTATACATGCAATTAATTTAATCAATCTACAGTATAAGCTTTACTATTATTCTTAATAATATTTAGAAAATCATTATCGCTCTTTCTACATAGAAAAATCTTCTCTATTGTACAGACACACATATTGTTACTCGAGATCATTGCTGGAATTGAAAAAATTTTCCCGATAATAAGATAATTCGCAGCATCGTGCTTTTACACACAAAGCACCGTCTTCCCCCCTTCCCCCTTCTATCGTTCCAACCAGATGCATCAATATAATATAAGAGACTTCTGCGAAAAGTTTCATAGTGCTCTCGTCGCTCACAGCTGATTTCCCATTTACGCTCTAGAAGAAGCGCCACCAGTCGCCCGTTCCTTTTATTCGACCGCAGGCGTCGGTTGCGCAGCAGCTGCCGGCGGCACGCGCGAATCGACGACTATACCACCACGCGGATGGATTGCTAGAGCGACAACTTCTTAATTAAAAGCATTGTGCGTAGAAACGCGCGCACGCCTTTATCGCCGCGAGGAAGAAGGCTGGATGAAGCCCGCAAGGTAAAAAGGGGATCGAGGTGGAGAGCTTCTTCGCGTCTTGGAGTTGAGGAGGAAAAGGGAGTAGAGAGAGAGAGAGAGGTGACGGTATGTAAATTCGCGATAATAGCGTCGCGATGGAAAGGGGAAGGGGAATGGTGCGGAGTCTCTGTTGAGCCTAACTAAGCTTTTATGAGTTAATAACTTGAGTTATCGAGAAATTCGCCTCGAACACCCGCGGCGTGCCCGCACTGTGCCGTCGTAGTCTCGATGACGTTGCTGCGACTGCTTCTGCTTCATCTTCCTTCCCAGCCGTTATTAAACGTTCAACTTATCCTGCAATGGCATTCGTTTGCATTCGCTTGCGTATATGATGCAAGGCAGGCTATATTTGTATTGGAAGTAATTAAGTTACAAGTTTTCTAATAGTCGCTTCCAGGAGATAAGCATAATAGGTAGCATGTGAGGCTATAATTACAAGGCTATCGAATTCAACGCTGGATTATTCGCGGATCTATCCGAAGTAATATCGTATAAGTGTAATACGAACCAGAGAGGAATTACGCGTAAACCTGATACTGGATAGATGCATGCCATGAATCTGCCTCGCTCGGTTCTCCCCGAAATCAACGAATTATGTTCTCTTTATGTTGTTTTCTTTTTTCCATTTTCGACATAGTAATCCATAATCAAGAGATCAATTATTCTGATTTTCCAAAAGCTATTTCGAGAGGAAATCTAATAGAGTTTATCTTTGCCGACGGTGGTAGAAGGCTGCTATCAGGTTCGAGTCGAGTGAACATTTCTTATACAGGTAGAAGGGATGGTTAGAAAAGGGGAGAAAGAATTTAATCGATACTTGCGAGTTTTCAAGACAGTTTTACGGCACAGTGCGCGCCTTGTACTTGCAAAAGCCAAGTTTGAGTAATTCAAACTTGCGCTTGTAAAACCTGCGTTAATTACTCTTGAACGAGGATTAGTAGAACGTTAAAGGAGCGCCAGGTAAATGTGCATTATAGTCGTAAGGCGATATTTTCTACGGGCTTTTGAAAAATACGAAGGCAGTTTATTTTGATAAACTAAGGTAGAACTTTCTCCCCCTTTTTTTTTGTTTCTCATACTAAGAGGGTCTTTTTAACGAAGATTATACCGTTAAATTCATGTTTAACGAAAAGCAAACTGATTACTGGATTTTTAATGCACATTTGCATTAATCATTATAGTCATGTAAGGAGAATTCAATGCTTTTTACCTTAAAATGAACGAAAATAACAGTCGAATAGATATATTACGACTATTGCATGGCTAAAATAGTTGTTAATATTCATTAAAATATAAAAATATCAACTAAAAATATCACATCCGAAATATTTGGCTTTTAATATTTAAAATCTTATTATAAATTGAATAATACCATAATCTAATAAACCAACATAATATGCATAAAAAATTATTAACTATAATATTGCCGCCACAATATACAGAAGATTTTCTGGTAACTGCACGAAAAATTGTTTGCTCATTGCATTTTCATCATACTGCAAATGTTACATAAAAATTTTCAAATTGAAGTTTCTTATAATATATAATCTTTAAAAGATTTAGAAAATATCTAAATTTATAGACGTAACATTCTTTTTATATCCTTCGCTAAAGCGGCCAAATATCATGAAAATAAGTATCGAGGCTAAAAGAAATCTCACCGATGTAATATACAGCTGAAAATTGAATACAGATCGCAGCGTGAAACAACATATTTTCCCGTAACAACGCCAAGCGATAATAGTACCAGGGACACACCAGGGCCATGTGTCTCGCAAGGCCAAACCTTAAAACCCGCGCTTAGACCTCTTGGCCCGATGAAATTCCATTATCGGCTCTCTCGGCCGATAAATATTATAAATTGGCGAGCTCCTCTGCTCTCGACCCAGGAAGCCACGCGACGTGCTACTTTTTTTTTCATTTTAATAGGTTTTTGTTTCGTTCTCTTCCTCTCTCGCTCTCTCTTCTTGCAGCTCTTCGTCTTCGCCCTGTAGCGATAAGTGCCGCGATAAATAAAGCGGTTGATGGATAGGCTCGGAACAACCCCCACAGCGCTCTGCCATTGATAAGCGGTGGCACTTGCAGTTTTGGGGGGGATATGTTGGAAACGGGTTCCAGAAGGAGAATGAATTTGTAAGATGGAATAGTTATTTGGCAGTGGTGACAAAGTGTTCTCTTATGATTGAGGAATTTTTTGGGTTTGATTGACGGAGTTTGAAATACGTATACGGCAAAATATAATACATTAATAACTTAATTTTTTTGTAGAAATAAAATTATATTAAAATTGCTTTGTTTTCTAATTTTTAAAGTTTTTAATATTCCTATTGTATTTATACATATTTAATATATTTTTACATAATTATTTATCGCAGTTTAAACACCAAAAACTTTGACGAACACCTCTCACGGCCTATATAACTTTACCTATGCAAACTGTAGAATTTATTATTGATTTTTTTTCTGTTTACTATACCTATAACGAAAGGTTTATTTATTTGATTTTCAGCTATTTAATGATTTTTATATAGTTTTTTTTATCCATTTTAAAATACACACCACACTACCGTTTTCAATCTTCCCAAATTCATAGCTATGTTCTACGTCCACATAACTTAACGCGTAAAAAAGTTTAATAAATATCCTATGTTTCAGTATACCAACAAAACCCATCATTTTATAGCAAAAACGTTTTCCAAAAAATATCGCGTCCGCAATTTTCAATTAATATTTACGGCATCGTAAACTTCCTTTTATACACACCCCCATACGTTCCTTAGCACGTTCATAAAAATCGTTTTTCATCCAGCAATTTCAACGATTCTTTTTGAATAATATTCATTTTATATTCCTCTACGCTTGCCGGCCATTCCATAAGCTCGCTGTCTCTTCTCGCTATTCCCCTTTCGAAATTCGAGATATCGCGCGGATGCGCGCGTGCAACATATTTATTCAATAACATCGAGTGCCGAGCGATTTTTATTTTTATTTCCAAACCGTAGCCGCGGCTATCGTAGATAGAAATCAAAGCCATAAAAAAAAGAGCGGCTGAAAAAAAAACATAAAATAAATAAAATTCTAAAGAGAGACAATGTACGCTCGCGCGTATACTGTATATAACCGTCGTGCGCGCGAAGTTCGAATTAACGACGGTATATACGCGTGCGAGTGCCAGAGCTCTCCACAGATATACAGAGAGAGAGAGAGAGAGAGAGAGAGGGGCATCGCGAAACGAAAGCTCTCAACGCCGGATTCTCGCACGCTCGCGCCAAACAAGAGAACAATTTTGATCGACGTTCTCATCAGCCGGAAAATTCGGGCGCGACGAACTGGAAATTCAGAAACGGATGTATATATATATATACGAGCACACGCGCGCCTCTGGCGCGCTCACGCGAGACGTCGAGCTCGCGGTAATGGACGATGTGCGCGCGCGCGGGGGAGTCAGCGAATATGTGCGATGCTCTGAAAGGTGCTGCAGCTGGTCATTAGGGCGGAAACGTGGACAATGCGCGTCTGGGAATCCCAATATCAGACGTGCGAGCTCGGGCGTACGCTCGTTAAAAACGATTATTGGCAAAACAGCGACGCGCTGGAAATGACATTTTGTTCGTGCGAGTGTGTGTGTTTGTGTGCATGGGAGAGAGAGAGAGAGAAAAGCCAGTGAATGAGATAAATTTGTCTGTGCGTGCGAGAGCGACGAGCTTTCAGTCAAAAAAGCTTAGTGATTTTCCTCGTCATGGACAGTGCGAAGGTAGAGAGAACAGTGATGTGTGCGCGGGCACATATATACGTCGTGTAACTGTCAGTCAATCAACAATGTTAGGCATTTTCGATTTTCCTATATATGTATCCTCGTACATTGTCATTTGGATCAAAATTTTTAATGACGTTATCACCCAAATAATGCTGTACAGAAGATGTTCAGGATTTTAATTATATATAGTTTCACTTTTACAATATTTCACGCAAGGTATATAAATGGTACATATAATATGGATTAAGTATACCAAATATTAGTTAAATTATAGACAGAATTTATTCATATAACGATACATAATGCCCATGAAATTTAAATATATAGAAAATTGAGAGAAATATGCACACATTTAGACAACAGCTGTCTCGATAAACAATAACTTTGCCAGTGGTTTTGATTACTTTTCAGAAAAACCGCAAAGCATTTCATACTTCACTGTATCAAGCTCTAAAACAATATCATCGGTCAGTACAACATATCACCAAAGGCAATTTTTTTATCCACCAAACGAGTAAATAAAAAAAAACCGTAAACCAATTCAATAGAACTTTATTAAAGCTTTGTTTTCTAGTTAAAAGACTCGAATGTTCGTATAAATGTTATATGTCGAGATGACTTTAATGATCTCGTCGAACTCATACCTGGAAAGGATCTCTTAATTCTGTCCACTGTTTGTTAGTGACTTTAGATAATTGAGAATCCTTCAGGTGTTTCGTCCGGACTATTGGAACCACTAACAAACAGTGGATAGAATTAAAAGAACTTTTCCAAGTATTTATTAAAGATTCTTCTAAGTTAATATATATATATACATTTTCGGTATTATCTAAATTCGCATTTTTGTGTCTATAGCCATCCTCCGTGACTCATTGATTAACTCAAAGAGCTTGGCTCGCCGACGGGAACGCACGCGCGCGCAAACTGTTGTCTCCGATGAATATTAAATTCTTCGCCGGTTCGTGGAACTAATTGCGCCCGGGTGAGTTACCACTGGGCTCGCGTGAGCATGCAATTGTAATCTTGTTTCCAAGAATAAAGAGACAGCCCCGTGGTACTGTTATTCACTTGACAATAGTTTGTTGTGGGCGAAAGTTATGCTTTATTGAGTGGGTGTGTCTATTCTGATGTTTCATTCTTAACTGAGATATAAATCCAATTATTATGTAAGATGAGTTTCATGGATGTTGAATAAAAGTTCATTTTTTAATTTCATAGCGTTTGAATTGTTGTTTTTATATTATATCATTTTTAGTTCTTGATAATTCGAATCTATAGTATTAGCTTGTCAGCCAACAGTATATAGAGTTATGAAATGAAAAATGAAGTGCTTTAAGAGTTAAAGAAACAATTATACTATAAACGTGTGTATATTTTTAATATGCTTAGAAGCATATATTTATCGAAACAGATACATTTTCAATGATTAATGTAAAACTACTGATTAACTGTCAAGTTTATTAAATTATCATTTATTTTTTACGCAATACATAATTTTAATCTTCTGAATATTACGCTAAAACTGAATACTCAAAAAAAAGTTAAACGTCGCTCAGCAAATGGACGACGAAGTTTCTTCGAGCGTCTCCACATATCCATCCCTCCTCTTTCCCAAAATTAAATACACCAGCAGTATTTTTGCGATCATTAACTTTCAAACTAGCCGAGGGTCAGGCGAACCACCAGCATACATCTCCCTCGGGTGCGCATCGTAAAAAGAATAATAATATCTCTGAGGCGCACGACGACGACGTCGGCAAGACCGACGCATAACTCGTTGCGCAGAAGTTGTCTCTCTCTCTCTCTCTCTCTTTCTCTCTCTTTCTCCTCTCCTTGCAGAAAATATACATGAAAATAGAGCGCGCGCGGGCTGTCCTGTCCGCATGCGTGCAAGCGCGCGCGCTCAAACTAGCTTACCGCTGGTCCTCTGGCAATTTTCCGGACTCCCCCTGAGGATCGTAAAATTTATGCCGGCATTTTGCGAGCTTTATGCGCCGCCGTTGCCGCCGCCGTCGTCGTCGTCGCTGCTACTGCTGCTACGACCGGCCTCTTTCGCCACTGTATATACACACACACGCTGGAATACATTTGGTGGACGCTCCTGCGCTACTATGGTCCACTTCTTTGCCGCTTGCACCAGCCCGTACTTTATTTTTCTACCCCGGGCCGAGCCCTCGAGCGCGGAGACCCCGCGCGCAACGGGATGAGTTTTTATAATGTCGATGCGGAACGTTGAGGGAAAAATGAAATGCCGATGAGAGAGAGAGAGAGAGTAGTGGGACGCTTGGCGCTTTGAGGTAGAACTTTATTCGATGAGAATATTCAATGGCTTATTTGTGTTCAATTAAATATTACTTGAAAATGTCGATTTTAAGAAATTTTATAAATTTAGTTGAGAAATTATATTTTTAGAAAACGATGGTAGGATTGAATTCTGAATTTTTTCTTTTTAATTTGTGAAAAAGAATTTTTTCACTTTGTGCCCTTTACTTCGATTGTAGCAAGTTTTTTTTTTAACTTTGCACTAGTTAAATATCTCGAGTTAGCTATTTTTTAGGTAGAGATTGAAAGCTTTGAAGTGAACATCCAACAAGTAAAATCACCTTTTTGAAAAAAGCTGTGAAATAGTCTAGTGAAAAATCCTCTTTGTAATCACCGATTTCATCCTTTACATTTTTTTTAACATACGTCGTATGTTTCTTATTTTGAGAAAAACGTGGTGTCCGAATACGTGTCCTACTATTCAAACAAAATCATTATTATATTTTACAAAAGTGTTTATTTAATTATTTCTGATGTACATTAACAAGCTTAGGAAAGTTTTTAAAGCTTTTCATTACATATTGCTGATGTGAATCAAGGTTCATGAATAATTAATAAATGCAAAAGGACTTGTAAAACAAGATATGATGTACCTCGTCCCGAGATCATCATATTTCGCAAAGAATGTTTTCTCATTTGAGCTATCGATACCTACATTTGGCTTTCCTCGTGGACTTGAATATTCCACAAATGACATCGATCTTCTCCAAATAAACGAATATTACCTCGTCGGCAGAAATATTGAAAGCATGTCATAGATTCGAGTAAGTTTACAAATAGCGAGATAGGAAGAGGCTCTACTTATAGACAATTAGCAAAACGTGCGAATGCATGCCATGCACTGACATTTTTATACAAAGACTAATTCATTTAATAGTATATTACGCACCTGTGAAGTAAAAGTAAAGAATGCCTCAGATCGCATGTAAATTATCGCCCGAGCCGAAGGTTTGTTTGCTCCCGTGGTGCATATACGATTTTATTGCCTAGCAAGATCAAAAGTACAATTTTTACAATCGGACGCCGGGTGTAAAAGTGGTACTTTTGGCCCGCTAGTCAAAAAAGTACATTGTACATTACTTGATAACTACCTTCGCGCTTTGTTATGTTATGTTCCAAACCGATTTTATTATGTGTATAATGGAATAACAAAAGAATTAGCGCGCAACTGCGCACGCATTTTTCGAAAACTGAAGTATTTGTTTACTCCGAATTGACAGCTATTTTCAATATTGGCGGGTCAATAATATAATTTTACCTGCTCATACGATGACTTTAACAACTATATTCCCACCAGTCTGTGCTTATAGCGGTACCCACCTACGTTCTCTTAAAAAAAAAGGAACACAGAGAAAGAAACAACTAAAAAGCGAGTGGATGGTATAGGAGCGGCAGAGAAACGAGCCGGTCAGGCTGTAGGAACTAACTTGAACGTCGAAAAGTTTGCTGCCAGAACAGAGTCGTGCATTCATCGCCAAATCGTTGTGATGAAAAGCCAACGACGACGGCGGTGGGAAAAAGTCGTTGGCGCACCGACAAACGTGCGGGTGAGCCGAAATTGCGCGACTACACGACGAGAGGCAACATCGTCGTCCAGCGCAGATTGTTTTTTTTTCTTTTCCTTCTTCTTCTTTTTTTCTATTTGTTAAAGGACGAAAGTTCAGTGCAGCCGCTAACGAGCAGCGGTTTTTCTTCCGCGCCACGAGAGTGAGGCCATTTCCTAATCGCTCGTTTTTACGAGCAAACTGCGCCGCCCGCGCACGGCTAATAGTTTCGAGGCGAGGAGAAAGTGCCACGAGTGCCAAAGTTTACGCGCATCGCGAAAGCGCGAAGAAATTGAAAAATGGGGAAATTATGTCGAGAGTGGAGAAGTGGGTATGAGGTAAGTTTAGGAGGTATAAGGCGAAAAAATGGCGCCCTAACTGTGGTGTCGATGCCAGCCGTAGTCCTCGCCAGTCGGAGTTAAGAGGATGGCGCGTACTAAAAAGAGAATTAGGGACTAGACTCGTTTCCAGGGAGTAGAACTGGATATGAAGTTTAAAATTTATTTATCAGTTCCAAGTTTTGTCAACGTATTGAATTTATGGAAAAAAATGAATTTTATGTTGGCGAATACTATACCAAAGTTCTATTTTGAGAAGAAGGGCAATTTTTTTACACGTAATTTTTTTAATGGAACGTTCCGCAACGCATAGCTTAATTATCTGGCAAGCGAAAAATTTCCATTACTTCGTTTTTCTTTCATGGTTACCACCACTTACACTCAAGGTTTCCACCGATTACCATTACCTCCGTGAAAAGTACCATTACCACACGTGTACGTGTACATGCGCAGACCATATACCTTGCTTGTCCCCCCCATGCTTAATGCAGGCATGCGCGTCCTCTAATTCAATTAGAAGCCGGACGTGCGCGACGCGGGGGAGGAGAGAGAGAGCGAGTAGCCAGGCAGCACACGTAGATCCTAATCGATATTTAAAAGCTAGTAATCGGCCAATTAGCCAGGCGTGTTTGCCATGCGAAAACTCGGCCCTCGTATTGACCGGTGCTGCACGCGGCGGCCGCGCAGGTTGACAATCAATTTCAGTTCCCGGGTTTCGCGCACGCATATACATATATATATATATATAGATCGACCGAACGTATATATATATATACACATGCTACGTAAATCTGCACATACGCGTGCAAGCTGGAGCAGAGCAGAGCAGATCTTCGCAAGACCCATTGTGCCCGACAGTGTGATCAGATTTAACGATAACGCCACATAATTAGACTCCACCGCTAATTCCCCACTACCAATCAAGCCGTACGAGATGCAGAGGCGAGAGAGAGAGAGAAAGAGAGGAGTGGGGAGTGGGATAGAGTGTGGGAGGCATTATCAGTACTAGTAATTACCGGCCGAAATTACCTATTCTCTGCGAATATCGCCATCTCCGTTTCTCCTCCTACCTTCTCTCCCACTGTCTTATCGCGCCGCTTTGTGGCCTACGTCGCATCGTTACTTATAACCCTGCCCTCCTACTCACTACCCCCTTCGCCGCCTCCATTCGCGAGGCACCGGCGCGATTTTATCGCGCCACCGAGGCTTTATCGCTTCTTTTACGCTCTTGCGCCCCTAAAAGGGTATTAGTCGCGAGATGGAAGCAGAGGAGGGGGAAGGGGGAGGAGCAGCGCCTGCTATATGCGTGTCTCATCGGAAATTTTAAGATTTATTTTTATAGGACGTACTTTGAGGGTGTTAGCGTTATTTCAGGTATCCTCTGCCTCTCTTTTGTTCTATCGGCCAAGGCGTGGAGGCGAACCGAAGATTAGTGGTTTTCAAAAGGAAAAAAAAATTACGTTAATGACATTTTTATTTGAGCTAGTATATACTCTTGGTTGGATTATTGTATTAATTGGTATCTAATGATGTAACGTATTAATCGAAATAAAACGAGTGCTTCATAGTTGAAAATTGTAGTTTCGAAAAGGTTTTTAATATAGTACTTAAAACGGTAAATATATACAATCTAACAGTATGTGCGGAATAAGATGGTACGATATTCTGCATTACAATAAATAAAATCAAATCCTTGTAGAGGCACACAAGCACGATCGAAGCGTGAAAATTTACGCGTCCAACGAGGCGACATTACACCACGCTTCGTGCGACATTCCCTTCACAAATTCATGTCGAAGAAACTCTCACTCTCCTCCGTCGCCTCTCTTCGTACGCGCTCATTTGCACACACACCAACGTGCACACCCACACACACACACATATATCCATACCAGCCATCTTTGTCCTCGTCGTCGTCGTCGTCGTCGTTGTTCTCGTGTGCACACACGCATCCCGAATTTACTTTATTAAGCGCGCTCTCGTCGGTGCTCGCGCGATGACGCCACTTACGGCGTAATTGAATTATAAACGCATCTCCGAACCTAATCCTTGCGTTGCGGTTGACACCCCGACGCCAAGACGTTCGTCATGCCGAACTCAGGCGTGCTATGCTCGTTCTATATATATATATACATACGTACATATACCGTACAGTCGCACATACCAATCCGTGAGATCGAGAAATTGGAATGCACAATTATGCGCAATTATCGCGCGCGTGCACGACACACAGACAGACAGCTCTTCCCTTGTTATGATCGGCTCGCAGCCGAGCAAGCGACAACGACGACGACGTCCTCGCCAGGGAAAGGGAATCTCAGCTGAAATTGCACACGAGCGCGACTTAATTGCCCGCGCCGCTAGTGTGGGAGACACTGTTGTGCGTTGCTCGAGCGTATAAGGCAAAAGGAAGATGCTGCGCAAGCGGTAAGAGGAATCCTTGGACGGCTAGGATACTGTAGGTGGAAAATGGCGCGATTAATCGAGTGTGTGTTCCGATGATGATTATATTGTCGATGATTGAGAAATTCGTTGAGAAAGCTGCGAGATGGTGGCTTTAGTTAGCTTTATTGTAGAAAACTTAAAATGATTGAAAAGGTAAATGCTAAGTTTAGAGTATAGTCTGTGGGTTAGTGAACAAATGGGAGGACTATTCATATTTGCTATGATAAGTTTCTTATGATATTGACAACATTTAATCATTTAGTAAACAAAAACGCATTTACTTTTATAAATGTTACAGACAGTTATTTTAACAATAAATAAGATAATACTCAGACTCACAGTAAACAAGAAATTATTAATGAAAATTACCTTTCGTCGTTGGTCTCACTACGATCGATAACTTTTTGGCCTCTACATTATTGAATCTCAACCTTGATTAACCTATACGGGACTAATTTGCGAGAGGACCTATAGTTTATAAAGGTAGGATCTGAACCACCTGAGCTTTGATGTTCTAAGGTACTTGTAGATAAACAGTGGTGTCTCCATGTCAGTTTGACAAAGGCCAGCCTAGAACCAAAGACCTTCTGATTACTACTCCGACACTCCACCGATTGAACCATCGTCACTCTTACGTTCAACACTGTGCTCCCTTTAATTAGCTTGTTGGTTAAAGTCATCAATTGTTTCTTGCAACCGTATCTCTTTAAATTTACCTATACAATGTAATATATTTAAACAAATACGTATTTGTATATCGATTTTTACTACTGACTGTCCGATGAAATCATTAATTTGCCACTGATTTTCTGAAATGTTATCTCCGTTATTTTAGAGAATTTTTACTGCACTTCGGACGACCGATTTTTTTTCTATTTTAATCTCCGCACGCTACAAATATAAATATTGTTTCATCCCCGTCTCCCCCTAATTTATTTGGAAATCAATACATAATATATTGATCGTTCTGATAATTGATAAATATATGTGTATTTCAAATACCGCAGATAGAATTATTTTTATACATTTAATAGAGAGATTCTCGCCGGGTGGTATAGGCTATTATTTTTGACAAATATTTTTTCGCTCGCAAGGGAACAAAAATTAAATAAAAATACACAACGGCCAAGTGAATATGAAACGTCATTGTTGCTGTAAAGTAAAAACTGTCGTCGACATACCGCGAGCATATTCTGTTTACGTATGATGTACCTCGGAAGTTTTACGGATCTTTTATGTCCGCTGTTTTTCCGCGCCTGCATTTTACGGAAGATAATAAAAATACCACTCGTTTTTAATGGTTCCGCGAGAATTTCTACGTAGCTCGACAGAATTCCTTTTTCTTCTCCTATAGCCTTCTTTCACCCCCTTTCCCCATCACATACTTTCCTTGCTATGTCTGCCATATTTTCCCATGAGTCTGCATCCATTTCATGTTTTCTCTTCCTACTCCTATCAAATATCTTTATTTTGTCGAGGCAATAGTGGCGCGATCATAATGATTTATTTATAGAAGAATAATCAATTATCATTCATTATGTAGAGGTATTTCGTACAAGATTTTTATACAATTTTACATCAGAGATTTCTTTAGCCGAAGGGTCCGATAAAACATGGAGTAACTACTTGTACTTCCTCCTTCTACAGACCACATACATTCGTAACTCGATCACAGCCGCATCTCTTCCCCACTGAACATTTCTCTTCGTCGCTCACCCATACACACAGACACCTATGTGCAGGCTCTAAAACACGTGCACACGACTTGCCGCGAATTCGAGTTCTCGGAATACCTACAGTCGAGCTTCTCTCTCTCTCTCTCTCTTTCTCTCTCTCTCTCTCTCTCTCTCCGACGCCCTTAGCTCTCACGTCGCATTCACAATAATTAATTAGCGAACTTGCTCTGTAGGTGGCGCGTCGAGCAGGTGCTTTGGATTAGACGAATGCGGGAGAGTATATAGCACGTTGCCGGATGCACACAGGGAGCTTGTTATATACAGTGGATCAAGCGAAATCGGCAAGGGTGTGTACATAGTATCGGAATTTTGGGGGGAGCCAATCGACGTGGGTTACCGAGGACGCTGAAAATGACGGAGTTGTTACGGCGAAGTATTTCGAGATATACTGAGAAAGTGTTATGCGATGGGAAGCGTTCAATCTTCGAGTAGGGTCCGTGTGCGCGTGGGTTAACTAGTCGACATATTAGTAACATAGATGAAATTCATGTATCGATTTGTAAGTTTCAGTTGAATTGGAATTTTAATTAATTTCAAGTTTGATGTAGTTGTATGGTATACGTGTATAGTTTCTAGAGCATTCCATCTAGAGTTGCATTTCAAGTGAGACTTGATTCGGGGTAAATTTACCGTCTATAAAATGAGTATGTTTATTAATTGTACCGACCATTGAAACGTGATTAACCATTCAATATGAATCAGTTGCATAGCAGCAACTTTATACAATAGGGGTATTCTTAACATTCCTCTTTATAATATACATAAAATATACATGATAACAGCAATTTCTTCCTTAAAAAAATCAAATCTACAAGACTAAACTAACAATCGACCATCAATAATCCAAGCCGTCATTTTCCATCAATGAAATCGAAAAATAATCAATTACCCCACTATAAGACCTCGAGGGTGAGCACATACCACGCCGAATCCGAAAGTAACGAAGGGAATTTTTCACCCTGAGAGCGTGCCAGAGGTAATGCGATTTCTCTGGGAATAATTCCTCCTGTGCCGTGCGCCCCCTAAAGTCAACCCCTCCGGCTGCAGCTCGTTCCTCAAAGTCAGCTTTTCGAAAAGCATCCGTTATCGCGCGCACTCTCTCTCTCTCCTTCTCTCTTGTAGAAGGGAGGCCGGGGGAACGGATCGACGCGTCGACGGCAAGCCGTTCGACCATTAACAAGTCCCAGCGCCGCCGCGCAAGAAACATCCCTGCGAGTGATCAATCTTCCCCGAGTCGAACTCCCGTGTGCGTCTCCGTCAGGTTTTTGACTATCTTCGTCGTCGCGTCGACTACTTGGCAAGTGCGTTTTTAAGGGACTTTTCAATCTGCTTATAAAATCATTACCTTAGTCTCGACCGATGTTACAATTAGTTAAAATTGTGTTTTACATTTGTGGGTCTATAGCTATAATTAAGGTGATTAATATTTGATTGATTTTTCATTCCAGCCCTTTAGAGCAATGAATACTTTCAAGTAACGTAGTAAAACAAATAAATTATAGGAAAAAAAGAAAAAACAAACTTGATTGACGCGGGTTACCAATATAGCTTGGATCATTCAGCTTCCTTGAATTCCGGGACAACCCACAACATTCCCTCGCCTCTTTGCATACTACTACACTCTTTCTCCTGCAGCCTTTCTTTTCCACGAGCTTGTCCAACTTTTCTCACGGCATCGCACTACTCGCTTATCGATGCGCCACGCCGGTACGGAAAAAAGCTGCCAGCGCGAAAAACTCACCCAAGTGAAGCTGCTGTATATATACGTACGGACGTAGCTGGAACTTTGGCGAGAATCTCTCGCTGGCTTTCGCGCGGAACGAGGAGCCGACTTTAATTCCAGTAGCGAAAGTCGGACGAGGAATGAGAGGCGAGAAAATTTATTACGCTTGTATATGGAAAAGCAATTACATTGTGCGAAGTTGCAGGCACATGGGTTATAGATAGAAATGGCCGTACATAATGAGCAAACGTTTGGAGAAGTTTCTTGAATTAATTATACCAGAGGTGCAATAGTTCGAGAGACTTTTTCGACGCTATGGCTGACTCCTGCGATTACAATTTGAACTCGTGTAAACAATCGACGATGAAAATTTAATAACTCTAATGAACAACTTTCACAATCTGGCATTTTTATTTTTATAACGTTTTCTTTATTATTATAGAAAATTTGAAAAGTAATAATATTGGAGTTAGGAACTTTCAAAAAACGAAAAGTTCGTTCCGCATATATTTGTTATTTACGTCAGTTATGCATGTCAAACAAAGTAATTACCAGTTAAGCAAAGCTGATACTGTTAGCCAATTCATGATAATTGTTTCATTTCGTTCGTTATTTATGCTTTAAAATCAAGCAGAGAGAAAATTAAAATTATCCAATTACACATGACGTATTTTAACAAATTGCTTAGTTTTAATGTTTACCTCGCCAGCTTAAATTAGTTAATAGCATTGTTTACAGAAATAATAATAACTCATAAAGTGTAAATGTACCAAACTACAATATCGAAATACTATAGGTTTGAAAGTTCACGAAAATAACTCTGAATGACAAATGATCCGGAATTTCATAATATTACACTGACTAAATATTTATCTTTTCAACATTCAACGAATTAATCAAATCAATTGAACTATTAATTAACGGAAAGCATATTTCTCGATTTTCAGGCAGTGGCGAGGAGTCGAGGACAGGCACAAATGATCCCGGCAAGTTGGGCGTAAAAAAGCCAAGACCAAAAGCCTCCTCGCCCAATCGACAAGGGCCTCAACAGTGTCAGGTATATCGCCCATTTGTTTCTCAAAACATTCGTAACCGATAAAGTACTTAAATTGAAATTATTAGAAAATCTGAAAAATTAATCTTTCTTTTAATTGTACGTATGCAGTAATTATTATTCTTATTCCTCAAAAAGTAATCAATACACTTGATATTGTTCTGATATTTAAGTACTTTATGGTAACCATCAAACATAGACGAGATCCCCCTTCCACATTTGACGAGGATGTCGGGGACTCAGTCACAGCGGTAACGACCAACGAACGGTCAGCCGAGCATATTCTATTTAGCCCATAGATTCAGAAATTAATTTACCAGTGTGCATTACGCTCTGTTGAATTATACGAACTCACTGGACTCTCTCGTTTACGAAAACTCATACGAGAACACCACCATCCACCGCGAACTTGGAACAGCGCGTTTATCCCAAAGACTTCGTGCGCTCACGGTTAGCGGTCCAGCGCACACCGCGTGGAGAATCATCGGTCGCTAACGAGCCCGACCCACTTTGCGCTATTTCGTGCACGCGCGCGCATTTATTTCGGAAAACTCGACTGGCTATGTTCTGTGGTGAACACGAAAGTACTTTCAAAGTTTTTTTTTTTACTGTTTTTCCGTTCTCTTGGGTGGAAAGTGCCTCGGGTGGAATGTTGTTGCTGCTTACGTTACGTGAATACGATAAAAAGCAAAAAATAAAAAAGAACGATTAATATAAATGCTCGCAATGCTGTGAAACGTGTAAGCTCGTGTAAAATTGGGAATGAAATTCTGTATGTAAATTCATTCGGTGATATTTAATGAGATTTACGTTTAAAATATATGTAAATAATGAGTTATGTGCATTAAAACGTGTAAAATATTACTAATTTTGTTAAAAATCCATGCGAAATTAACGCAGCTTCTCACTCAAAGCAACAAAATTTCACCGCACTACATTATCTGCATAAGACAATCGAAATCTGCTAAATTCTCCAGCAACACTGTACGCTAATCTATTAAGTGCAACCAAGACGTTATTGAACCATCAACAATAGCAAGACATACACCCTCATCCATACGAATACAGACCCGGAGAGAAACGAAGAAAGTGCAAATGCCAGCGCAGCTACCATGACACTGGACTATACCTCTCTCCCTCTCTCGCAGCTCTTGCAAATCGACACTACCGCATGCCTACCCACCCACGTACATTCTCATCTCGTATATCCATACATATTCCAACGTTTCCGGTACCGCAGCCTTACAGGTGGCCGTGTCTCGCGAATACAGCCTATAGTCGTGCTGCACCGTCGCCGTTGGACTCTTGAATATTCATCGCGACGACCTTTAAACCTCTCGTGCTACCCATTGCACATATAGCACGCGCGTGACACGCTACAGACAGCGAACGAACCGTGTTTAGAAACTGCTAATGCCCGTGAGCATAAGCTCGCACTTGAGAATGTCTGTCTCTTGCGAAACGAGAAAGAGAGAGAGAGAGAGTAGATAGAATCTCGCTCTTCGATCGTTGATGCCGTCTTCGCTTCCCTCTATATCTCTCCTCGGCCTCCGGCTCGTCGCGCTCTCTGTGTCGCGTAATTAAATGACGGGCCTACCCTCAACAAGGCTCGTCGATGTATCGAGTTAGCGACGAATTAGTCTCCCTCCCCCTACCTACCAACCCGCCTCCTATTCCCTTATCCTCCGGTTCAGCGCGCGCGCCGCGTTCTATACGCTCGTCGTTCTCTACCTTCTCCTCCTCCGCCTCCGCCTCCGCCTCGTCTATCTCGCTCTTACCTCATTTATCCTCGTCCCGTCGTCTGGCTCTGCGGCTCTTTCCGTTACGCCTCTCGTAGTTTACGTAGCGCATGCGTTACCGTTATGCGTATATGTAGCTGTATTTTAAGCCCTTATAACGAAAAATCGATCGCTCTTAGGGTTTTTGGTATATTTTTAAAAATTATACGTGTTTCATTCTTTCATTTAAAACCTATCAATATAAATATTGAAATAACATATCGTTTAGTTAAAATGGCACATTGAAATAATACCATTATTGTTGTTTTGATTTCGATTATTTATTGAAAGTTACATCTTTTTTTTTCATCTACCTCACTCATGCCCAAATCCTAAAAACAACTGTTCCGTATACACGATTTCTTTCGTCACCTTAATTATCCTTCTTCGCGTTCTAGTCAACAAACAGGCTTTGATCGAAGGTATATATATATATACACGCGCGGTGCACACACCACCTCCCGTCAAAGTATTAAAGCGTTTGTAGAGTATATACGCCGTGCCGCGGCTAATTGAAATAAACCGCCCGTATCGACCACCCGTGTGTGTCTATCACAAAGCGCGCGTGTGGCGAAAAGACGCCAGGGAAAAGGAGAAAAAAAGAGAGTAGGAGGAGGACGAGAAGAGGGCGATACTCGATTAGCCGGTACTTGATTAATTCTGAAATCGGTAAAATGAGCTCGAGAAAGGATGGCGCGCGCACGTGGAGGATCGGCAAAAGAGCGAGCGAGCGAACACGATGAATGTATAAAGATCAAGCGAGTTGTATAGGCAGAGGGACACGAGGAACGAAAGATAAACGAGAAAGGGTAGGAGCAAGAGAGAGACAGAAAGAGAGAAGCTCGTAATATTATCCCGTGACGTATTAAAGGCAAAAAAGAGAGGGAAGCAACGTATACAGTAAAGTTCGCGAAGCGCTTCGTGTCGATTATCGTCAGCGCGTGCGCTTGCTCTCTTGCTTTTCCGATATCTGCCGCTGGTATATCCCGACTCTCAATCTCCCTCTCTCTCTCTCTCTATCTCTCTCTCTTTCTCTTGCTCCGCGCGTTACAACCAGAGGGAGAGAGAGAGAGAGAGAGGGAGAGATCAAAGCGATCACGACGTCCGGGTCGTTAAGTTAATTAATTGACCGACGTCGGGGCACGCGAGCGTGGAGGGACGGCAAGTTGGTGTCGCTTTACCCTCTCACTCTTCTTCCGCGCGTCTATATACGTCGTGTCGGCGTGACGAAGGATCGACGGAACGGAGTTGCCTGCTGCTCGTTGGTGCGCGCGAGCAAAGATAGAGATGTACCCAGCGAGCGTGTATTTTGTTTCCAATGACGATGTGGTGTATGATAGGAGGGGGGAGGGGTACACTGTGTACGGTGAATCTAATGAGGGAGTAAATTTGTGCAACGATCACGTGTACTTTTTCTATATCGTTACCGCAGTAATAAGCGTGTTTCAGGTAAATTATCGTTAAAATCAGATCTTCATTTTTTATTTATCTACAAATCAATGTGTAAAAAGATATTAAGTTAAATATATTACATATATCATTTTATTCGCAATTACATGTACAATATTAGACGTTCAATTTTTCTTGAAAATTTAAGTGAGTTAATTTCAACTTTAAATGCTGGTTCTTTAGTTTTTAGACCTTGAAATTACTGAAATAAAAAAGAATTAACTCTCGTAGTTTTACGAGAATTGTGACTTTTACTTAATTTTCAGGATGATATAATTAAAACGATATGTTGTAAATCAAGAAATATTTTTAAGACCATAAACTCTATCTACACACATACAATTCATCAAACATACAATTTATCAAACTGAAACATTCTTATTCCCACTATAGGTCTATAAAAATCAGCACATTCGTGTGTATGTACGTTTGCGTGAAATGGTCACGGACGTGACACACGCGTTCATATACATATGTATATATATATATATATATATATATATATGTACACCTCCGTTGACACTGTTCTCGAGCAAACTGTCGCGTGCGCGCGACGCCCGCGTCGCTGACACTGGCCCCTTAATTAACCAAACTTTCGGGCAAGTTGGATACGACAACGCGGCGACTGTGTGTGCCTGAGCGCGCGCGCGTACGGGCGTCGGGCTGCAATCGCGTCGTCGCCCTCTGATTTCAAACCCAATTTATTATTAGTCGCGTGGAAATTTCCTCGACTCTTGTGTATGTGTGTATACATATATATATATACACATGCGTGCGCGTGCGGTGAAAGACACGAGAGTTGAGTCTTCAAACGGCTCAAAGCGTTTACGTTGAGGCTGTCATGTCCAATGAGGTTGTCATTTTTAATCTTATATAACTTCTATATTATATCTCTCGAATTTCCGAGTACACTTTTAATCAAAAATGTATTAAAACCATGATTTCTCCCAGGCATATATATATGTATATATGTATTTAAAAAAATATCGTCAGAACGTTGAAAAATATTCGGCAAATTTTAAAATTAAAAAGGTACGGAAAATTCTGCAATAACAAAGTCGGCCAATCTTTGGAAGCATACACTTGTGTACACGCACGACTGACGCGCGTGTTTGACACACATACATCATGGTAGCTGCGGGTGTTCTTTGATGTGACACACTGTAGTGCTACGACGGCGTTGTATATATATATATATATATATATATATATGGCATTCCGGTGTGTCGACGTCTCGACACTTCCTCTATATATCGGCTCTTTTCTCTCGCGCGAGCGCATACGTCGATCTCGAATTACGCATTCCGGAGGCGACGGGGTACGCGCACATATACAGCCGACGGAGACAGGCGCAGGACAAAAAGAATGTCGGGAGTAGACGGACACGCGCGAGTTTCAGCCAAATACAAACAGACGAGGAAAAAGAACAATGTCGCGCTTGGCTTCTATACAACTGAAAATTTTAGAGATGTAAGAGGCGGGTTGTCACGTTTTCTATATCATGCTTGTCATGGTTGTTTTCGTGGAAGAAATTCATTGAATCGTCAAGTATCAGAGCCTGTGTATTATATTAATAATATAATTATTTTAAGTATACTTAACTTTAAACATCATAGTTTACAAAAATTTCAGTATATTTTAATTTGGAGACGTTCGTGTAAATCAGTCTTTTATAATATTATCTTTTTTTCGTACTACTGTTAAACCTTAAAAATGAAAATATTAAAACAGTGAAATCTTTGCAGACGGTAGAAAATTAATTATGAAATTGACAGCTACTCGTTGACTGAATTAAAATTTCTAGGTATAAAACTCGTTTTCGCGAAAATCTAAATTAAAATTCACGATTATTAAGAAATCACTTAATAAAATCCTATAATAACGTCATAATAAATTCTAGTGAACCCCCAATATTTATCTCGATGAAATGCCTGAAAAGCCCAATAACTCGAATAACACGAATCCTTAGAATTTGCCCGTGCAAATCTTTGCGAGAGAAGCTGGAATCTGAAAATCGTACGCATACGTATACGTAGGGTGAAGTATACGAAAAATGTAGGCAGAGAAGTTAGACATACATATATATGTAAGAAAAGCGAGTGGCGCGTACTGCGGAGATAAGGTACCACACGATGTGCGCGTTCTCCCCTTCACGTCGAAGGATGGATAGTAATGATGTTTGTTCAGCTTTCGAAGGGGACCCCCATGTCGCACAGCCAGAGTAAACCGGGAGCCGGCGCGTGGATGAGAGAGCACCGCTCTTGCTATACGTTGAGAGCTGAGAACGCGGGGAGTGCGCAACGCGCTACCGAACGTGTGTATCTGCGAACGGCTGACGAGCTGCTGCTGCTGCTGCTTCTCTGCACATCCAAGAGCATATACATATATATACACGCTGAATTTGGGTTTCAGGACAGAGAGAAGTGAAGGAGTGTAGAAAGAGACGACACGACACACGCGCGTGAGTAGATGTCATCGTCGTCGCGTTGTCGCGAGTAAATTGATGCTCTCCTTCCTCTCTCTCTCTCTCTTTCGTCCCTACTCTATATATCTAGTCGTTCGCGCATCTGGAGCTCCTTAGGAGAGTTAAGCCGCGCGCAAATTAGATTTTCTGCTTAGGGCCTGTGGAGTGCGACTTGGCACTCTCTCTTCCTCGCCACCTATACGAGTAGCAGAAGTGTCGCGTCCCACTTCCGATCCTCGCGCCGCACCTGAAAGGCAATATCCTTGCGCCCACCCGCGTGAGCATACGTGCGCGGGCGCACCGTGAGAGATCCCGTTAAGTTCGACTCGCTTTCTGCATGCTCCAAATGCCCGTGGAAAGATGGAGAGCGCGAGATAAAGCTCGCGTAAAGGGAGACACGCGTGCGCGCTTGGCCCACTGGAGCGAGAGGAGTGGAAAAGGGAGTAACGAAGATCTTTCGAAATTCTGTCAGAGACGACGTGGATGTATACGTGTGTGTGTGTATGTATATATATATATATATATATATAGAGAGAGAGAGAGAGAGAGAGATTTAATTAATTTCGTCTCGACGAGAATTATATACTTTTGTTGAGAATATCTTGTACTGAGATTTCTGCGTAAGAGAATTACATAATGCTGGAATATTGTAGAAGAAGACGTTACGAGTAAATAAATGTTTTATATATGATTTTGAAAAAATCGCCCTCAATCCGCCAATCACAGATTTATCTGGCCGCTATACCCGACTTCCTTCCCTCTATAATCTTTTCAAGCCAAATAATCATTATTTCGACAAATAGTAATCAATGAGCGCGTCGCCCTATGCAAACGCGCTGCTGCCTTTAATAATGATAATAAGACGACTGGCTTCCCCTTACCTTTCTCCCTCCCCCCCTCTCTCTTTCCTATTAGCAAATACATTATGAAATCTCCCGGGTGGTGCCGAGTTAAGCGCGAACTCGCGATTTCAATTTCCCCGCGAATGGAGGCCGCGCGCGATGAAGAGAGAGAGTGAGTGAGAGAGAGAGGAAAAAGAGGGAAGCGCCTGGGGTGGCATCGATCGGTGCACTTGCGTGCGCGCGTAGTCGCGTCAAAGCTTTTCAATTAAGCGAGAGGAAATGAAAATCATAATATTTGCTGAGAGCTCAGACGCGCGCGCGCACGCTTTCTTAATATACTCGCGCGTAATATCAGATTTTCCCGCGTTCGCGCACACGCGTATACTCCAAAGTCGTTTTTTATCTCCGATTCGGGCTGTGCCGCTCTATCTCTCGTTTCTTTTTTTTACACGGTCCTCTTTTCTTTCTCTCTCTCTCTCTCTCTCCCTCACTCACTCACTCTATCGTTTCTTGCCCGTGCACAGCCGCGTGCACACGCGAGAGCAAAAGTTTTTGCACTGGTGCTAAACTGTGCGTCTTCTTTGCTCCCTCTGTCTCTCTCTCTCTCTTTCTCTCTCTTTCTGCTCCCCTCGTGAAAATCGACTCGGCTGGTAGTTCGGACCCGAGTGAAAATTGCGGAAACCGTAAGACTTTTCCAATAATGAAAGCGCGAGTCTCTACGTAGCCCCGGATGAAAGGGGAGGAGGTGAAACGGTAGGTCGCAGGTGCGCTGAAAATTAATTTCGATTCAACGCCGCGGTGCGTCGTGTGCTTATATGTATATGTATATAGAGATGTGTATGTATGTATGTATATATATATATACGTATGCGCAATGGAGGAGAACGAGCTGTAGGGGTAGAGGAGGGTGGCAAGAGAAAGTCGGGTCAAAGTTGCTCTCGGGCCATCGCTTATTTATTCGCGCGGAAAAGCTCGTCAACTCGATCTTATGCTCGGTTGCGCCGCTTATCGCATTACAATGCGTTTATGCCTGGGTTTTTGATTCCACGAGAGCTACTGGAAGAGAGAGAGGAGGGAGGGAAGGATGAGGAAGTTGCGAAAATTTTCATCGCTCGCGTTCCTTCGCGTCGACGAGAACAGCGCTCTTTGTGCCTCCAACACGGAGGAATTCGTATTCGGCGGCAAATCTATTGAAAACTTATTAAAATTTTTCAAATTTTCATCGCTCTTCAGGCTTTGATAGAGGTTCAATGGTTCTATAAATGAATAGTTTTTGTTATTATCAGGATTTTATAATATAATAGTCTATATATGCTTTTTTATTTTTACTTTTTTTTTATTATGAAACGAAACGTTTTCATCATCGCAATTTTCATTCTTTCACTAATCATATTCGAAAATTATTCAAGATTGTTTTATTCTTTGAAAATACACATCTGAAATCGTTTCTCTCGCTAATAAAGTTCTCTATACACAATACTCCAATTACTGCACATAGTCCAGTACAATACAATTAACAAGTCTCTCAACAAAAATCATATCTTTTTTTTTTCATAGAACATAATGAGTTCCGTAAAAGTATTAACGACATCTAATTTGTCATTACCAGAAAATGCACGCATTCCCTCTATCCGTCCGTCTACAATGAAACGGTAACGCTCTCCATTGTTTCAACGAAAACAAAACAAATTGAGCTCCCACTCCCTCTCTCCCTCTCTCTCCATTCTTCGCCCGTGAGCGAGAAATGAAAGCTAAATGGAGCGACAAAGCGAACGCCGAATCAGCAAAGAGGGCGGGAGAGTGAGGGGTTAGGTAGGGTGCAACGCGCTACGGTGGTTTTCGCGCTCTGTTAGTCCAGCGCGACGGGAGAGGGGCAAAACTGCGGGTGTTGGTGAGTTAGGCCATACATATATATATATACACATCGCAAAAACCAATCGATTCATACGATTCGCACCAATTATTTCGGCACCGCCTGCCGGCTAATAAGCATTAGCTCCTGTGATCTCTCATATCCTCGTGAAAATCAGCTCTCTTGATTTTCTCTCGTGGTATTTTTTTGCTATACGCGATCTGAACCAACGCTGTGGTATCCTGAACGCCTCCGGAAACGTATACTTATATATATATTTCCGGTCTTTAGGATGCGATGGACATTTGACTGATTATAATTCGATTAAATAGAAATAATTTCCGATGCGGTCGCTGATTACGTTATTCCGCTGCCGCGTGCATTAGGGAGGTGTGGCAAAGTACCCCCACAGCTAACGCGGTGACTGCGGGTATGAATCGGTGGGCGCGGGCGGAGGGCCTATGAATATTCAAATGATGTTGATTTTATGAGGCGAAATTAAGGTTGGCCGGATAACAAGTCCGCGGGATTTAATCATTATATATGCGCTGATTGCAATTTCACGCTTATGATTCTTGTTAAGATTTATGTAGTTTAAACTTGCTTGAATTTCAATTCTTCCCTGCGTTCCGGCTGGGAATATATATATCATCTGGCTGCTAAATTTTCATGACGGTTATTATTTTAATCAAACAAATAAATAATGAATAAGAAAAATTATAATTATTCGGTTTTACATATAGACACTTTTGCCATAGGGAATGATTAATTAATTTTGAACGATTTCTCCTTTTACAGTATTTATCGTGATTAAAAAAGAAAATTATACTTTGATCAACCGCGTATCTTTAGCAAAGCCAAATTTCATAAAAAATTAAACCTTACAAAATCTAACCGATCGTTCGACTTTGAACAACAATTCTAATTTAAAGGAATACTACTCGAAAAGCCGTAGAGAGATCGCGCTTCGCGTCGTAAACGAAGCGAGTGCACACGACAACGCTCGACCGTAATACGACCTCGCGATTGCTCAGCATCCTCGAGATTTAAAAGCTAGCGCGAGGCAATCGCATGCAACCACGCGGCGGCGGCGACGGCAAATCGACGAGCTTTTGGAAGGGGATAGGAACACGACCGGGGCGAGCTGACGGAAAGTCAGGGGTGATCCCGATGCCTTTATCGGCTCTCGTAAAATCCCCTCCTCTTACCTGCACCTCGTTTTACGAGAGTCATGCATGCTAATTGAAAATTGCTGACCGGCGATTTTACAGGGAGTTTGCGGGACGAGTATCACCAGCGCTGGGCTCCGTTTTATATATATATGTGCGTCCACTCGCGCTTCAGCAGAGCTGACGCTTTCTTTATACGTCTTTTCTCTCTTTCTCTTGTCCGCACGATTTAACGATCGGCTTGCTCTTTAATAACAAAATCTAATTTTGAGCTTTGAAGAGTTCTCCTGCGTGGCTTTTCTTCTGTTCCACGTTTATTCTTGTGAGAGCGTATACGTATTTTACTCGACGAATGAAATATTCTTTTAAGAATTTTTTTAATCAAAAACGATTCTTTTATTCAATTTATATAACGGTTTATTTCAATTCTGTGTGCGAATAAATAATGGGATACTATATTTTTAAAATTTTTAGATAAGATCTGACTTTTTTTATGAAAAAACAGTCTACCGAGGCTTTTTTAAATACAACGTTTTAATAATGAATATATAAAATCGATGTGCAAGGTGTAAATGTACTATAGTTTTAATATTTAAATTAAAATTTACTGATACATACATAAACAAACGAGGCATAATGTACGATTCGAGAAAATCAGTAGAAAAATCACTATTTCGTCCGACTTTCAATAATAACGCAAAAATACTATTTATTAAGGCGTGTAATGACTTTTCATTTATATAAGTAAATTATAGTTTAAATAAATCGGGTTATTTTTATAATTATCATTATTATTAGTATACTTATTTTTTTATGCCAGATGGAATTGTAATTTTTCTAATGATCTTATAAAACTATACTGAACATTTCACAAGGTTCTCTATATTGAATTTCATATTACTACAGCTGTAGTTTCTAACACAATCATCAGTTTATTTTATTCATTTATCTGCAGATAAAGTAGCCGTTAAAATTTTCATTCCCAAAAGATATATAAAAGGTCATAACAGTTCATACCCCTAAAGAGACCTAAGTATAACATTCGCAACTATATTCTCACCCTCAAAGTTACATATCACCGTATCATTTTTGAACTCCACATATATATATATGACGCGACGAAAGCAAAACTACACCACGGTGTATGTGTGTGTATACATTATATACATATACCAACGTCTAATTATATAATTAGATTCCTCCGTCTGCGAATATAACATCTCCGCAGCGAGTTAATTAGTACGGATTCATATATAATATTCCGATCCGTACGACACTGACTTACGCGAATAGGAGGACGCGCGCACAGGAAGTTGTCGGGTGCGCTTAGCGTTAAGTATAGTCGAAGTCAAGAAGCGCGACGCGTGCCGCGTGCACGATGTCACGTGTGCGTCACACTACAACTACTACGCTATATAACAGTAACAGCTCGACACTAACATTCTCTTCTCCCCGGTTGCTTTGTGTTCGCAGGTATGCGGTAAAGTGTTCAACAACGCATCGGCGCTCACGAAGCACAAGCTGACGCACAGCGACGAGCGGAAGTACGTCTGCACGATGTGTGGCAAGGCGTTCAAGCGGCAGGACCACTTGTGAGTTCAACCATTGCATATATATACATATACATATTGTTATCTCTATATATATACGCGCATCTGTTTAAGTCTGTAGAGTCTACGTTTGCCCTTCCTTCCTCTCCTATCCTTCAGTCCCTTTGTCGCCTCTTTTTGCGGCTACAGCGTAGCGACAATCTGCGCGCATATCATTTCACGACATCTGCATGCAACCCGTCACATAGCAAATTCTAAGAAACAAGAAGAAGACTGCCGTTGTACTTTGGAAATGTGCAAATGAGATCCTCATATGGTATACGAATTGCTAACTGCGTCGTCGAAATACTTTTGCGATGTTATAATCGAAACATCAGGTCTACTATCGTATTACTTTCTTTCTGTTGTCAGAAATTTTGAAAAATTATCTTAATTATTTAGGGTAGTACGAAATAACAAACGTAAGAAGAAAATTGATTCGAAAGTTAAGGACGACTGAGACATGCAATCTTGAATTTCATGCATCCGTGACAAAAAAAGCCAATATCTTAATGAACAAAAAAAAACAACTATTATCGTGACGTACGTTACGAAATATGCATGATATTCAAGCACAGTAACAACACGATTCCACAATAGCGCATTCCACGAATACTTAACTTGCAAGCCCGTGTTTCTTAATACTGCCGGTGGGCTCTCACGTCGTTTCCATTATACCATTGCAGTTGGCCCTTCATTATTACGCGAAACACGCTGCGCGGCGGGAAAAAACAATAGGAAGGATTGATATAGTCGTGTCGTTGTCGGGCAAAAGCCATAGCAGTGGCGCCGGATCAGAACAAAGAGCGCGCGTGTTCCATCAGGTAAATGGAGAAAGAGTGAGAGAGTAGTAGATACGCGGACTAAGGATTCAATTCCTCCATCAGCTCTAGGAAGAGAAAAAAAAAAGAGAATAAACAAGAGAGAGAGTAGAAACTGAAGAAGAGGCTCAAGAAGAAGAAGAAGAAGCAAACGGGGAATCAATAGCTTCGTCGTAGGTCTACCTGAGGCCTTCCGTTGACTTAACTACCACCACCACCACTACTACTATAGCGACTTGGCTCGGGCTAACTGGTCGACTCTCTCTCTCGCTCGCTCGCTCACTCACTCTACCCGTGTATTTCCTTCAAAGACTCGCGCGTGCGTCGGATCTCTAAATCCCGCTGCTTGGGATTCGCGGGGCGCTCGCTCGAGGGGACTGCAGCACTTTCTCTCTCTCTCTCTCTCTGTGTCTCTCTCTCTCTCTCTCTTATTCTCTCTCTTACTCCCTTCGTCTCTCTCTCTCTCTCTCTCTTTATCCGCGCGCTCACTGCACGTTACTATTTCATTCGAGGGGGCGAGCGAGCGAGCACGACAAAGACGAACGGGCGCCCAGCGAACGAGCTGACGCTGCGCGGACGTTTCTGCGGATTAGGAGGAGGAGAAGACGGCTCGGAAAAAAGTTCGCGTCGACGTTATTTGCCCGGTGAGCTCTCTGTTTCTCTCTCTCCCTCTCTCTCTCTCTCTCTCTTCCTTTCTCTCTCTTTCTTCCCGTCTATGTCGCTGTTCGTTCGTCGGGCGCGGTGCAGGCTGTAGAGGGAGGTGAGGGGATCGATGCGCGTCGCGCCACATTTGTCGGCCGGTTTAGAAAGGGATGATTGTGGCGAAGATGTGTAGGTGTGTGTATGTGTGTGTGTATACGTGTAAGTTTGTGTGCGCTGCTCTGTCAGGTGGTTTGAGCAGTTGGGGATTATATCTTGTTGGCTGTACGTTTTTTCCGGGCTGGGAGTAGTAGTTTTGGGCGCTTCTCCATTCTCCAAACATATGACAAAAATATTTTTCTTTGTAATTATAAGAACGCGATGGTATATACAGCTACAACAATACTGACTTTTATTTTTTTTTTTTTTTTTTTAAGAAGGGCAGAAATTTTGCTTCTCAACATTCTAATGTGAACAAGATTACTCTTTACTTTAACTTATTTAGTTATACAAAATAACGGCATAACAAATGAAATATATAAACGTCAGGGAAATTTAGCATCAAAGTCAGTAATCAAGCTGGAAAGCCCTCAACGGAATCGCTCATTTCGCGAATCGCAGCAATAGCAATTAACCTTCGTGTATCACTTTCAGATTGTTTCTCCCAGCTATACTGGAAAGACAGGCGGCATTTCATTGCGCATTTCCACTCAAAACACTTCACCCCCTACTCACTACCGGAATCGCGTACAAAGTTTCCACCAGGTCGGCGTCTCATTAAAATTCAACTAAAAAGCAATCCATTCAGCAGTCGCAGGCGCGTGCGCGCGCGAGGACAGAATGCGCGAAAGTAATTTCGAAATTAACTTCACTCGCCTCATCCTCGATTTATTAAAACCAGTAAATAGACACGGCATTTCGGCGAGTTCGCGCGCACTAAACGAACGCGCGTCATTCTTTTTCTCTCTCTCTCGCTTACTCTCTCAACTCACTTTTTGTATCGGAACGCGAGCGAGCGCGATCATCCGGCGGCTCGCCTCGTTAACCTTCTCTTCCTCTAATTGTCCGCTCGCCGCGATGGTAAACCAAATTGCCTCTCCCGCGCTGTGGACACGCTAACGAGGCCAGCGAGAGATTTGCATTCGACACGGTAGTCGTCTCCTTTAACCGCTCGATACTTTTATTCGTCGATTGACGTCACTTATTCCTCTTTTTAACCAGCTCCTCTCCTCTTCTCCTTCCCTCGCTCCTTCCTACTACTCCTGCCTCTTTGTCCTGTGGATGCAAGCGCGACTCTACTCGCGCCTTTTATTTTTATTACTTCGCGAAGGACTTTTCGCCGTTCCGGACTTACTTGTCTTTGTGTGTGCCTCCTCGACGCGCGCGCGAAATAGCCGCTGTCGTTGCCGCGCGTGAAAAAGTCTTATCTCTGTTTTTCGCGAGATTTAAAAGTTTTCCGTGAGAGAGAGAGAGAGAGAGAGTGAGGTGGAAGAGAAAGAGGGAAGAGAGGGGGAGGAAAGACGGACCGATTTTATCGGGCCGCCTCGGAGATTTAAAGCAGGTGCTTAAATCCTTCGGTCTCTCGAGTTCTTTTAAAAGACGATTTCGTTGAAGAGGGGAAGAAAGAAGGCCTGCGCTGCTGAAACTAAGTTTGCTTCTTCTTAATTTAGTAACAATAGCAACGACTGGAGTTTCGTCGTTCTTTCTTTTCCACTAAAGACGAATCTTCTTTCAATATAAACTCAATTGTTAATATATATGCATTTAGCACAGATTGTATACGATGGCGATGATTTTAAACTTAATGGAGAGAATTTGATAATAAAAAACTCGCACATTGGAATATCTTTTATACTTTGGTATTATTTTGCAAAAATATTTTGCTGAATTTTCTATACCTACGTTTCATATATTAATGTAACTAACAAATATACGTTTAATTATCAATAACTTTATTTACTAGCTCGCAAATCAATGAATTTTCGAAACCTTTTTAACATAGAAATTACAAACTTTCTTCAATTTAATCTCCTTTCGTGCTAAAAATGTTATAATGAATGAAATTCCCCCATTTATATCCGCAACACGGCCAATGAACTGCGAGGGACTTTTCCTTTAAAAAATTCTCGATTCGCAAGATTTCCTTCTTTCATCGATACTTACTCAATTTTTCCTGTCTTCCTCAGTTCGGCTCGTCTTGAGGGAGGCGATCGGGCGTAACGCGGCATTGGCGACGACGACTTCCTCTCTCTCTCTCTCTCTCTCTCTCTTCTCCGCTTATACACAGCAGCAGTGCACCTTTTTCTTTGACGGGTATATAGTCGCGCGCTAAAAGTTCGGTAAATTAGCTTTTACAAATTAAAGCCGTTACGCCGTCGTCGCGCCATCGTCGTAGTAGTATTAGTAGTAGTAGTCGGTGACTAGGGGAAAACTTTGCTGATTTAAGGAGTTCCGACGGTATTTCGCTCGGCCGTTAAACTTTCTTCGGCGACCAGGTCCGATCGTTCGACTCTCTCTCTCTCTCTCTAGCGAAATTTCGCGCGCGCGCCCGCCCGTACGCTAACGATCCGTTGCCTCTTACGAGAGGTATAGAGGGGGAGTAAAAACCGCATGCAGCAGTGTGCACGATATAAATTTACCGCCTCGTAAATGACAATTTCCCGATCGACTCTATAAGCTTCGTTAAGGTATTTTACAGATGGCCTTTTTGCTTGCGACCAAATTGCAGTCTGAATATGAACCGTTCATGATATTTTAAACTGAGTTTCAATGTAATTTTCCATTTACGCATAAATCATTTATTCTAATTTAATTTAATCATTAAAAATATTGTACTTCATTAATAAAAACTACAAAAGCTTAGATATTACAATATATCTAGTGTATATATCGAGTCATACCATCGAAATAGTAGCTATTCAACTTGAACTCTTAGAATTTTTCCTTGATACGTTGTATTACGAGCTTTAAGCCACTGCGAAGTGTGTATTATTTAAACTCCCAGGTTTCACTCCCCACTTATCATCTCCGATCCCTCCTCTCTTTCCGCGCGTTGAAGCACCTCTCTATATACTTACCCAGCTCGAGTCGCCCGCTCGAGAGATAACGTCACTCTGGCTAAAGTGGCCACGGCGACGACGACTAGCCGCTCTCTCTCTCTCTTCTCTTGTCCGGGTACCAAAGTTATCGCCGGGGGCGCATCGCTCGCGCTTACGAGCTGTTTTATCTACTCTTAATCTCGAATCTCCGCTGCGCGGCTTTAACGACGTCGTTGCGCGCGCGCCCTGCCCCGCGTAGTTTCTCAGATTAATACAATTATGACGGAGAGAGAGTCGCATGGCATAGCTTCTTTCGTTGAGTAGAGGTGAAGAAAAAAAGGTGGAGGAGGAGGAAAAGTGGACCCCTAATACTACTACGACTACTACTCGGAGACGACCCTCGAGAGTAGTCGCGGTAACGCGCGTCATCTCGTGACTCTCGTCGAGTCGTATTTTTTTTTTCTTTCTTTCTTCCTCGAGTCGTTGCTGCTGTGCACAATTGGGTGGGCGCCGGTGGCTACTTGTTGCGTGCACACGCGCGCCTGTGCTCGTGGATGAGGGATCGTGTAGAGTTGACTTTCGTAAGAAGAAAATTGCTCCGACTTTCTTCTTTGTAAGTGTGTAACCTGGTGATGCAATGTTTAATACTATCTTGCAATTCTCTAATGATCATTTATATATCAGAGTAAAATGATAAAAACTATATTCGAAAAATAGTTTTACAAAATATTGCGTAATAATATTTTAACGGAAGTTTAAGAATGATATTGAGGTGCTCCCCTGCATATGACTTCTTTTTACTTTCGGTTGTAGGTCAAGTTTAAATTTTCCAAGGTTATCGTAGTTATTTTTTTCTAGTACTAGAAATACTGTAACGGTTTCTTTAAGTGTCGGTGAAAATATTGGAGTTTATATTTCGTCAAATGATACATAACTTTGATTTGGCAGTATTTTTTAATTCTACACTATTTCTACATATTATAGATTTTTATTTACATTACATTTACAAAAAGAAGATTTCGAAAAGAACTTTTACTTATCAAAAACACTTTTTAAAATTCAACTATTTATTACACTGTAAGAAAACTTCCATATATATAGATATACAATGTGTACATTTGGAAACTCAAAATGTAAACACAGTATATCTATATATATGGAAGTTTTCTAATAGTGTACATAATTGCATAATATTCCGTTTATATAGCGTGGAATATAGCATGTTTACTCGATTGATTTGTTAAATTTAATCAACTTCAGACAACAAAGAAAATAAATTTGATGATAAAAGAAATGAGAAGGCAGCACGAGACCTAAAAACCTGTTGATACGAGAAATCCGTGCATAAACATACTTGTTGCACCGCACAAAGGGGCAACACTCCAGAGCTCGTGCAGGGGTAGAAGAGTCAAAAGAGGCCGTGCCACAAGGACAATGAGCGAGAAAAATAGAGCTGAGGCAAGCAAGAAAACGAGGCTCATCTTTGATTTCCAAGAGCCCCTTTTCCCCTCCCACTTACTCCCACTCTCTTTAACCTCTCTTCCTCTCTATGCAAATTTCTGTCTCTGCATCTGTCTGTCCACCTCATTCCCTATCTTTCTACATTTCTCACCTCTCTCGTAACCAACTTGAACGGTATAATTTACTGCGTGACTTGTAGGAACTACGGGTGCAAACTTTAATTTATCACTTTAGCTGCCTTTTCCCTTTCTTACATGTTTATTAGAAAATTGATCAAAGAGGAAAAAAGACTATGTAAATATTTACTATATCTACGATTTAAAAGATCAAGCCCACGAGATTGTAGACTGAAAAACAGGGAGAGAGAGAGAGAGATAGAAAGAGAAAGAAAAAGAAAGAACTATCAGATGGGTAAGACTTTCCTAGCGTAATGGATGATAGATAGTAAGAGCGTTTCACATTCACGCACGTGCCTCTCTCCTCCTCTCTATCTATTTCTATCGCTCTACTATACTCACGCCACTCGATCTAACGCATGTACTCGGATTTCGCATTGCATACGAGCTATCATGTCCCCCGCGTATTCTCTCTCGCCCTCTCTCTCTCTCTCTCTCTCTCTCTGTCCCACCCTTTCGCTCATCTTTAGCATGCTGGCGCACACAGTTTTGCCGGTGGTGCGGCAACGCGAGTTCACGCACTCCGCGTGCGCGCGCGCGTGACACAGAAGCGATACCTGCATCACGCAGCTACGTATATATGTATATATATACATATAGCAGTGACGGCAACTCTCTCGACAATTGCGAGTGCGCTAGTCGCGTTTCATTGGTCGTATACAGAGTATCCGGCTAGCGAGCTACCGAGCGTTCCTATATGTTGCTGTAGACTCTGACTGACTCATTGATTTTCCGTACTACTCGACGAGATGGGGCTTGAAAGAGTGCGTGTGTGTATGTGTGTGCGCGTGTGTGTGTATATATATATATGGGATATTTCAGGTGAAATGAGCAGCTCAAAGTTTTAAAATTGCTCAAAATTTGTAGAACTTAGCTTTTATGAAAAAAAATATGGTCCTAAATTTTTAGAGTAATCTTTCAATAATTACAAAAGTTGTTTCACATAAAAAATTGTTATTTTTTTGCAATTTTTGGTGAAAACTCAACTATTGCCATTTTTTTATTCAAAATCCTAAAACTTTTTGTATAGTATTGATTGAATTTTAAAATTTTGAGCTGCTCATTTCACCTGAAATGTCCCATATATATATATATATGCAGTAGGCGACAACACGCGGTCAATTTGGGTGATTGAAAAATATGTTTCGCTTGTTATTTGTGCTGTAAGGTGGGGAGATGAAAAATCGTGGGATGGGGGTTACGTGAATGACGAATCGCGTGTTTTTTTCGCGTACTGAAGATAGTTGTGGAATGTTGTATATTATTTGGTAATCTGGATGATTTTGAGATAAAATGATTATTGCTTACGAGTTACAATTTAAATGAATTACAGTAACATTTGATCGCGTGACCCCCGATTAATTTTTTATCTATTTTATTTATACAGAAGCTTATGTAATTTGTAAAGCAAATATTATGTATTTTGAAATAACACAGTTGATGAAATTGTTTTTTTTTAAATATTCTATTTTTCCTGATTCGTGTTGACAAAATATTTTAATTGAATCCTTTTAATGAAAAAATACATATATTTACATTCGGTACTTTTATATTTACCATCATAAAATAACGTTAGCTAGTATATTAATAATTACACAGATAGAATTTTCCGGTAAAAATTACCGTGAAATTCGCGGCAATCGGGCACCAACCGAAGTCTGTAAATTTTTTACCATTGTCACGGTAATTTTTACTAACCTTCCCTACAATTTTTCTCTGTATTTAGAGGTAAAATTTACCGGAAAATTCTATCCGTGTACAGAAAAGTTTAAACTCAAGTTATCTAAACACCGAGGTGATATTCCAATGCTCTAAAGTCTCGTTATCCTTTATCTGTCCATAGGAACGGTCACATGCTCACGCACCGCAACAAAAAGCCATACGAGTGCAAAGCCGAGGGTTGTGGCAAATCATACTGCGACGCGCGTAGTCTACGCCGGCACACGGAGAACCACCACGCGGGTGGCAACGGCACTCCTAACAACAACAACAATAACAACAACAATAGCAACAATAACATCAACAACAACAATAATAATAGCAGCAGTAATAACAAGAACAGCAACAGCAGCAGTAGTAGCAACAACAGCAGTAGCAGCAACAACGGAGCGCAGAACATGAACGGCATGGGTAACGAGAGTGCGAGTCCGAGCAGTCCGGCGACCGGGCCAAATACACCCAACACACCGGGTAGCAACCCGAGTACGCCGAGCACACCGGGAGGCGCAGCCGCGGGCGCTGGACAGCAGAACGGACACGGGCACACGGCTCTGAAGCAGCTACTCGCATCCGAGCCTGTGCCCACCCAGCTAAAGGTCAGTTTTGTTAGTTTGTTTTTTTTTCCTTTCATATATATATATCTGTATATTTTTGCAAACTGCGAGTTATTTTTTTAAAGCTCGGTGTACAGTGCGGCGAGTATCCATTTCAAATTATAAACGAGTTCTTTTCGTTGTTTTTTTTTTCAATTACAAGTACCGTGTTCGGATGGATATGAAATTGTAGTAGAGTGGTCGAAATAAATGCAGAGGTTTATTAAAAAGCTCGTAAAATACGTACAAGAGGGAACAAAACTAAATCAAAACTAATTTTATCGGAAATCGACTATTTCTCGGCACTTTTGTTAAAATTATAGGGTAGGTAGGGGTACATTTATTAGCATTGTAATATGAACATTAGTAAAAAAGAATCGTACATGCATTGATAATCTCTCATATGAATATATTTATTAATTCACCTAATTTTTGGAAAATATGGGTCTCAATCGTGTTACTACAATTTCATTTGATTTTAAATATGCAATTCGCATATTTACTTTTCGTTATGAAAGTTCAAAATAGAAGCTACGTCAATACCACGGATATATTACACCGTAATTTTTAGATTTTTTTTCAAATATTTTTGCGCAAACAAATTATTTACTGCTTCCCTTTGGCCTATATATGTTGTTCGCCATGTATTTCCTTTTCATGAAATGTAAACTCGGTGTACATGGCGCTCGTGCTAGAGGTTTTTCAATATTTGTTATATACGCGTACACCAGGCTTGTAAACAGGGAAAAAGAGTACGTTTTCCGTTTCTCGGAATTTTCAAACTGGATCAGATTCGCGAAAAATAGAGGCAAATCATCGAGAATGTAAAGCATAACGTTACCAAAAGTACGGTTCCATTTACAAGCTTTTAATTAAACAGTATCCATAACTTTTTAATAATAATGTTTTTCGTAATAAAGAGTATTGCCTCTACATAGAACTGAGTGAACATTGTTTGCTCAAAGAATTTCGCCTACGATGCATATTTTGTCGTATATATATATATATATGTAGCAGATGCATATATGCGTTATAATTAATTAATTAATTTCATACAGCATGACTAACGCATTGATCCGTATCAAGTTTCATTAACGAAATTACTCAATCATTTGGTTAGAGTGATACTACTGCCTCTAATTTATCTTACCAAGGTATAATCCAACGGACATATATGTATAATCTATAAGCGAGGCCCGAAATCTTTTTTCGACAATCGGCAAATTTCCACTCACGCAACCTTACAAGCGCGCGTGCGCAGTTTTTACACCTCGCACGGAACAAAGCAGCGCACGTGAGCGACGCCGGCACGTGTAAAACTAAAAAGAAAAAAAAGGGAGAACGAAGTTGGGGAGAAAAGCGAGCAATAAAATTTCCACCAGGCAGGTGTAAAATAAAAGGCAGACGGCGGCAGTGGCGCGCCTTCGCGTGGACGTCCATATGTCGAAGGCGCACATACACACATATATATAGAAGCACCTCGTAAATAAGACGCTTTTCGACCTTTTCACCCACCTCGCCTCGCATTCAGGCTACCGGAAAAAGTTCGACCCCTTTATTGCGTTCGTTACGATTCCGAAAGGCCCGCTGTGCGAGCGAGCAAAAGCGTCGCTGACCGAACGAGCGCACGCTATATACGCGATAAAAGCGAAACGAACGTGAGCGTGCGCACGAGAGAGAGAGAGAGAGCGAGAGAGAAAGAGAGAACGAGAGGAATGAAACGCCGAGGTACGAAACGCCGGGAAATTAGTTCTCGCTCGAGGAGCACGGAATTATTGCTTGCTTTCAAAGAGCGAGAGTGAGGGACGAACAAAGCTGCTAGCAGCGGCTCGCAGGAGGTATATAGAAGGGGGAGGGAGCGGGGGAGAGAGGAAGGAAAATGGCGTAAAAAACGCGAACGCGCTCGCGTCGTTCGAGAGGACGAGATAATGAGCGTACGCGGCCGTGAGCGAGCGAGCGAGTCAGCGCACAGGGGGTATGAAAAAGTTAAAAGGAACGTGGAGAGGGGTTGAAATGTGGGGAAAAAAATTATAAAAGCGAGCAACCGACCGCAGGAAAAGAGAAAGAGAGAGAGAGAGAGAAATAGCTGAGAGATGACGAGATTCAATAAGCTCATTCGATGGGAAAAAAAATGGAATAAGCATCGCGGCTGTCCACGGGAAAGGGGTTACGTCGAAAATGAGCCGCGAGTGGAAGAGAAAAAAAAGGAAATGGGATACACGCTAGCGTATCCTTTTATCACATATCATCGTATGAGTTGTTAATTAGTGGATTCATTTTACCTTGGGTAATTTTGTAATCTTGAAATATTTTACTTTATTTTAATCTTCTGCTCACGGCCCACGTCATTTTATTTCGTATAAAAACGTAAAAAACGTATTCAATTTGACCTATAAGCCGTACTTTTGCGCAAGCCAGCCTTGGTCTCTGTACCATGCTTGTGTAAAAATGCTTCTTTCCAATTCGAAGTCGCATGCGCGAGTCACTACGTCCCCATTCTTATATATATAATAGTCGTACAACTTCTAAAAACAAAAAAAAAGCGCAGACAAATCGATCGTTCAGATTCTAATATATATATAGCCACAGCAACAGAAGTCGAACCAGAAAAACGCTCGGTAGTTAAAGCTTACGCGAATCTACGATATTGAGTTCGAAGCAGCGGTAGCGGCGGTGGCGGCCTGAAGTGGGCGGTTAATAAAATTTGACGACCGAGAACTTGGGTAATGAGAAGCCAAGCCGCCTCGTATAAGCCGCGTGCGCGCGAGCGGCACAGGCTATGAAAACTTCTCAGACGCCGGCGTGATTTACGGCGATTCATCTCGCGAGTCTCGACGAACCTGTGCCTTAGTTCTCTCTCACGCTTCGATCGTGTGGTAGAAAAGATGCGGTTCCGAGAGAAACATCGCGGTTGCATGAACTGACGTTCCTCGTGATGAATGTGCTCGGAATTTCGTAAAACTCCAGGTTTTTAATCTTTTAATCCATTTCCTTTAATTTTTCACAGCCGTAGACTGAATTAATGTTTTCTTTTTTATACTTAATTTTAAATATTTACAGAAAATTTTTAACGATTTCGGAGCTCACATTTTGAAAAATATCATTATTTATGGACTCACGAGTGACTGTCACTCTTCTTGCAAGTAAGCTGTATTACAGTTATAAAATACGTATAAATGTCGCTAGTATACTTAGCGCGTAATAAAATATTTCAATGCAGTGTCGTTTTAATCCTGACGAAGCTAACTGGACTTTTGAGAGAATTTGGCTACTTTGCGCTCCGGGCGTTGGATGAAAAGTCGCAGCTGCATATATATATATATATATTCCGAGTAGCATTTAAAATATTTCACATTCAAAAAGTCTGAAAAGCCGAAAGGGAGAAAAACGCATACGTATAGCCGCGCGTGCACGTACGTACTATACTGGCAATGGAATTATTCTTATGTATACGAGCCCGCGCGCGCACACCGTTTCGAAGTTAAAACTTGACTTTTGTAACTTGACGTGCGCGTATATTCATACTCGTATTATAATATATACTCGAATTTAGTTTTCCCGTGAAAGTTTAGTGGCAGAGCTATTTCAAGTTTCGAAATCTGCTTTCGGCAAGTCAAGTGGGTAGAACTTTCTTTTTTTTTGGGGTTGAAGGGGGAGGGGGAACGAAAAAAATAGCGTACGAGAAAACTTTTGCCAAACTCTTGAAGAGACGGGAAAAAAGAGCTTGGAGGAGAGATCAGACTAAAGAGAGTAAAGAAACGTATATCCGTGAGAGTTGGGGGAGGGCTTAATTCTATAAAAATTTCCCAATAGAGAGTAAGAAGGGAGGCATTGTAAAGTACGTCGAAGGTGCTCCTCGGTCGTCGGTGGCTGAAAGAGAAAGAAGAGAGAGAGAGAGAGAGAGGAAAGGGGACACTGGGATAGAAAGAAGGAAAGCTAATAGGTTCATTCCGAAAGATAACAGACAAACTTGCGACCGTAAAACTCGGGCGAAGGATGCTCGCTTACGCGCACGCGCGCACGGCTTAAACCTGTCTCTCTCGTTTCTTGCCCAATGGTACGCGGGGGAGTGATGTGATCGCTCGTTCCTCGACTTTTATCTTCCCACGATCTACGCTGGATCGCGGGTACACTCTCTCTCTCTCTCTCTCTCTTCTTTCTTCTTTTTCTTCCTGTTGCTATCGGTACGGGACAGTAGTAGGGAAGTTCAATCGAAATCGAAAATCGAAATTGCGTCCTTCGACTTTGAAGTACGCTTCGGCATTCAAGCGCTTGTTTCTCCACGTAGTTGCTGCTGCTGCTACTACTATACTCGGCAATGTGAAGCCACAATCCTGAGAATAACAGACTATATACGATTGCAGGATTTACGTTAATACCTGCGAGGCAATATGGAAATCAGCCTTTCATTTTTCACAACCGTATAATCTACTTGTCCGGTATTGAGGCGAAGAAAACGTCTGCAAAAATTTCCCAACCAGCCATCGGCGGATAAAGCGCGCAAGCTATATATATAGAGAGAGAGCGAGAGAGAGAGAGAAAGAGAGGGAGGTATAGTGTGCATTTACGTCAGCAATGAAACTTTCCCTCTCGAAACTTTTTTAAAACCAGCCAGCCAGCTGGCCACTCGCTCGGTGTGCTAGAGGGAAAAAGCCACGACGGCGGCGGCTACAGCAACAGCGGAAAAAGCGAACGCGAACAGCCCAAACGAACACGAAATCTCTCAGTTACGCGGCGGTGGCGGCAGGGTAGTTGCGTTGTGGTATATATATATATAGTATATGTATATATATACTAGCTCGCGACGAAAACGGGGTCAAGAGAGTAAATAAAGTACGCATAGGTAGGGGGGTGGTAAGAGGAGCGAGGGGAAAAAGTGAGTGAGTGAGAGAGAGAGAGAGAGAGAGAGAGAGAGAGAGAGAGAGAGAAACCGAGGCATTCACAGCGGCGCTCGGGTATATATTTACGCGCGTTGAGTTGCGATTTCCTGCCACGCGCGCAGTGCCGCGGCGCGCTCGAGGCGACTGGCGAACTTCGCAAATTACGCGTCGGGAAGTGTTTGCGTATTGGCTCTTGCCGCTATCTCTCTCTCTCTCTGCCTGTCTCTCCCTCGCTCGTTTTCTCCCTCTCTCTCTCTCTCGCCCTTGCTACTTCGAAGCAGTTTGATGCCTTTGAAAGAGACGACGGGAAGGTGGTGATGGTGGTGGTGCGGCTGCGACGGCGTAGTCGTAGTAGTAGTAGTATAGGGGAGGCTCTTTCTTATTTGACTTGACTTTTCTAATGCTGTGTACGCTGAGCGCGCCGCCCGGTGGGCACACGTTGAGGGAGGAGTACGCGAACGCGCTTTACTCTCTCTCTCTTTGATCCATTCCCCTCGGGACGAAAGCACGCGTCGTGCAGCCGACGGCGAATGCTGCAGTCACTCAATGAAAATTTGTTGCTCTTCGGAATTTGTCGATGACGAGGGCGCGCAGTTGTGTTTGCGGTTCGAACTGTGTATAGTATGCAAACTCGATAGGGGGTGAGTTGGTAATAGGAGCACGTTATTTTTGTATATTATAGGTTATGGGAATGAGAAGAAAATTTATGAATATAAAAAGATATTTAACTATTTAATAAGAGAATAAAAAATGTGTTTCAATTTTTCGCGATTTCGATCTGATAATTTACCCGTTTTTTTTTAACTGAACATATTTTTTTATGCTATATGACTCGATTTGAAATTTCGAATTTAAAAACGATCAAGTTAACCGTAAAACAAAGCCTAATCATCTTCACATCTTCACGTGTTAAAGAAGATCTAGTGGCGTCTCAGTGAGCTTCTGTGCGCTCGTATCCTCTTACACTCTATGTACCGTATTTATTAAGAATTAAGTCGTAGACGGCACACTTTTGGAATTTAATTTCACTTGGTAAATAATCATGCGTCGGGAGCCGCGAGTTAATTGGTTTAAAGTCGCTGCTCTCTCTCTCTCTCTCTTTCTCCCCCTCGTTCTCTCGCGCGGTGACTTAATCCGCGGCGAGTTGCAAAAGGAAAAGGCAAGAAAGTCTCGCTCTTTTCCGTTTCACGGGCTGGAAGCGCGATACGGAGATTTTAATTTAAGTCTCATAAAACTTTTTAAATTAACACCGCGCTTTCCAACGCTGTTACCTTACCTCCTTTTCTTCCGCTCCCTATCGTCCCGATTTTCTAACGTACTTCGTTACATATTCGCAGCTACTTCTACGTATCTTAAGAATGTGTCTCAAGATGTTTTAAATAGCACGAAATAAACGATCTAACTATGTGACTTGATCGTGATATAAACTTTCTAATGAACTAGAATAATATACCTTCTCAAGGGCTCAATTTCATTTAGAAATCCTGTTCTGCGCAGAAATTAGACTTATCAGAATTTTAATTTACTTTTTTAAGCAAAGAGTTTATCATACGAGATGATTAGTCATATAATATAGAAGCTGTGAGTATAATATAACTGTCTGACTAAATTTAGTCTTTTCCCTATGCTAAACCATTGATAAATTTTCATCTCATGTATATATATATATAATCATTCTATCGAAATTAGTTCAAACTATATATTGATTAACCATTAAACGGTTCGTGCAATCAAACAGATACGTCCTCTCGAAACCACAAATTTCTCTTTCTCTCCGACACCCAAATCCACGATATTAAATATCCGCTCGATTAATCAACCCTATATAATAACACCACACATTTCCGTCGCGTAACGTCTTATATCTTCTCGACCTTCGTCTTCTCCATTCTACAAAACAAACCGATAGACCCGTTCATTGAAATTCACCCTTTCGCCGTGATTAATCCGCCACAACGAGAGCCGCCGACTATTTCGTCTGTGCGCGAGCGCGTGCGACAAAAACAGGAGAGAGACGCTATATACGCGCCGTTCAATCTCGCGTGTTGGCGACGACGCCACGCCTCGGCAGCGCCTCAGGATCTTAACGCAATTAGCGGACGACCGGAGTCTCCTTTATCGGGCGAACAGTTTGCGGCAGTAGTAGAGAAGCAAGAGAGAGAGAGAGAGAGAGAGAGAGAGAGAGAGAGAGAGAGAGAGAGAGAGAGAGAGAGAGAGAGAAACAGCAAAGGAAACGAGAAATTGACGCGAGCTTTCTCCGTCTACAAGCAGTGGGTTGAGGTAGAGTAGTCTTCTCGTCTCCTCTCTCCCTCACTTTCTCTGTCCTTATCACTCTCTCTCTCTCTCTTTCTCTCTCTGAGCTCCACCCCTGAATGAGTACAGAGCAAGCGTTTGAGTTGAAGAACGGATGGAGGAAGAAGCTTAAAGACGTATTGCTGTCGTACAGACCAGCATGAAAGTTGAATGGCTGGTAGTAACGAGAGAAAGGACAGTAATGGCAAAGTTATTGATGACGTTACAAAGTTAGTAATAAATTTTCTTTGTAAACGCTGTTTCATGTCTTTAACAAAATTATCTTAATATTTATTTAATATAACTGAAATGCATTTTTTCATTACTTTAGAGACTTCCTATACATTTGTTTCTTTTCTTTTCCGGATATACCTGCTGTTTCTAAATATATTTAAAATGAAACAATAATAAATATCTTTCATCTTATTTAACCGGCCTTCAAGTAACAGAATAAAACCATTATTTTAATAACCGCAGAATCCTGAACGATGAAGCTTTTTCCGCTCGCTTTATCTGATATCTAGTTCAGCGCTATATATAGTCAGCTATCGTAGAGTAAACATTTTCTTGTCTAAACTCTACTACACTGTGTCATCTGCCCTGGTACACGCATACACATAATATACATACATAGAAATACGCACATAATTGGCCGTACGTGGATTGGACGTGTTCCGGATAAATAGTTCTGGTCTGCCAAGAGAGAAAGAGAACGAGGGAGAGAGAGAGGGAGAGTTAGTGAGGTACTCGGCTTGTATCGGCTTCTCCGGACGCTACCTCTCGCGTTTCCTTTGCTACTCGCCGCAAAGACTGTCTCCTCAATACCGCTCGACGTCTCTAAGCAGCTTGTAGTCCCCACGTACACAGGACGACGACGACGACGCTGGCGATGATGAGGAGGGAGAGAGCTCGAGCTGCACCATTGCCTAAGGACTCGAGGAAATTACCGCTGGCCGACAGCCAAAGCTGTTCTCCCTTTGCTTCTCCTCGCTTCTCTTCGCCCCTTCTCCCCCTTTTTACCGTGATAATTTCGCGCTAATCCGCTTATGACAAGCTGCCGCTGCTGCTTCTCTAACAGTCACTCACTCTCTCTCTCTCTCTCTCAAATTTTCACCGCTGTTAGTTATTGGTTTCGCTCGGCCTCTTCGCAGACGCGTTCACGTCTAACGATCGTGCTCTTATATATATATGCGCGTGTATTTGTGTTTATACATATATACACACACACACACACATAGGCCACTGATTTGTCTCCGACGCACTGTGGCATTCGATCGATTATGTGTGTGTGTGTGTGCGCGCGCGCGGGTGGCTAATTATACGCCGGTATAGTTCGAGCGATATCACGTATAGGGAAGGGGGTTGTCGTCGCGAAATATAATAGCCGATGTCGATTGCAACGCGTATATACCGCCGCCGAAATTTCTGGCGTATTAGACGCGTGCGATGTGCGTTCATCTAACGTCCATCAATTGCACGATCCTGCGCGCGTTTTAGATGATTATCCGATCGGAATCATGTATATTATGCAAGAGTGGAAATTTGACAAAATGATGGTTGGTGAGCTAGATAAATTTACTAATTTGTATACCTATAATACGTGCAGCGACGCGTGTTTGTGATAATTACGGGATGGATCGTTGATTAGGATTAAAATTAAATGTTGCTGAAGGTTTTGTCATGTTTAGGATGATGTTATCAATATAACGTGTCAAGGCCGGACTACATTAGTGAAAGAAAGTCAAAGTTATAGAAGACAATATATTATATCTAGGTATTGTAGCTTACCAATAAACGATTTTCTGTTCATAATCATATACTATACTGACAGAAATACTTTTCAAGTATAGCCAAACTATATAAACTTCACCTACGCCTCGGCCATAACTTGTTGAACTATGAGTATATTCCAGTCTCCCATCTCCTTTGGGATGCTGGCTTGCCTGGCCGGCGCACCGCGCGTACATAAAGTAAATTCTGACCCTTGCAAATTGGCTGGATCCCGCGGCTAGTTAGTGCGTCAATGAAGAATAATTCCCGCGCTATGATCGGCTCGCCGTTGCTGCGCACAGCCTCCCTCTTCCCTCTCTCTCTCTCTCTCTCTCGAATTTCCATACTGCCGTTGCCGCGGCCGTAGTCCCGGTAAAATTCATAATTTCGTAATGCATTCCAACGAGCTCGCGCTAATGAACGCGCGGCTACCCCCCGCCTCGAGCGTAATATGCGAAAAATGCATAGTACGGCCGATGCCGTTGCTGCTGCTACCGCTGCTGCTCTTCAGCTATCGGAGTATTTTACAAGAATTAGAGTCGCGTTCCCGTTCGATCGCGCATATATCATTTGTATAGGCGAGAGTGAGAGAGGAGAGGGTATAGAAGAGTGGAAAGCCCGAGGCGGCAGTAGCCATATACCGCGGTTGGATTATTACACAGGTATAACGTTGCTGTGCGGCGCATAATAACGAGGCTACACGTGAAGGTACCTTTTTTTTTAATCCGAAATTTTCCGAAGAAATTATTATTTTAGCGGATGAGAGGGAGAGTAAGCGAAATAATAATTTATATCGCGTGTGGTTTGTGTGTGTGTGTGTTGTACCGTGAGTGCGACCAGTTTCCAGTGGCAATTATTACGCGTGTGGGATCGCACGATCGTGAGCAAAAATTGTCGCCGCAGTCGCGTAATCAAACGGTAATTTGGATTTTAAAATGCTGATAATTTTATACGGGCGCGGTACGATATACCGCTGGACGATACGCGTTATCGTTTTTATTATTTAGATGGGGAATGTGGCAGCGAAAATTTCAGCGATGGCGGAGTAATAAAAATTGATGATATATGCGTGCTCGGTGTTAAATAGTGTACAGAATGGAGTAAAACTCGTTATGAATGACATTAATTTTTTTTTACTGACGATGAACCATTGTACTATTTTTTAATACACTTACTAAAATAATAATTTTCATTTTTTTTATTAAAAACGCTTGAATATGTTAAACCATGTTACATAGTCATTATATAGAAGGGAACATATTAAATTTCATCGGCATTATACGTGATATTCTCAAATGAAAAACGCCGCGATTAATCACTTTTTTTCCTCCACCTGCCAATACACCGCTGTCCCTACAATTATTCTTTACCTTCGATTATCGGCGGCTCTTACACCATTATATTAGCGCGTTATCGTTACAAGTACGCCGCTGCACAGCTTAAAAATTCTAAAAGCTCCCGAAAAAATTCACGTTCATCGTTAACGCCCAATGATTAATGACGCGAAGCTTTCACTTATACCCTCCTGCGATTCATCTACAAAAAATTTCCCCGTCAATCAATGCATTACCTATATATATATATATATATATACACCCACGTACTCCTGCATTCTTTCGCCAAGCGACCACATCACAAGAGAAAAGAAATTTACCAAACCGCGTTCACTATATATATACCTAGATATATGGATCGACGATCGATATCGAAGCTTGCGAGACTGCAGCAAGAGAAGCGAAATGAAAGGACATCGCCAGGAATTTGATAACGACTATCTGCGCGAAGCGTACAAGATATTTCGGAGCGAGTAGCAGCAGCAGCAGCAGCAGCGCGCGCGCATCAGTCGAGTTTCCCAACTATCAATGGATATAAGGCACTCGACTCAGTACGGTGTTCGCGAGAGAGAGAGAGAGAGAGAGAGAGCAGAGCTTTAATCAAACGCATTCCCCGGGACGAGCGGGCGCTCGCGATGGCCGGACGAGGCTTGTTACCCGAGAGCACGGCTACAGCACTCCACCGGCGAGGGCTAAGAAGCCTTTACCGGATTTACCGCAGCAAAGGATGGGCGAGAGGGACGAAGAGCAAGAGAGAGAGAGAGAGAGAGAGAGTATTGGAAGACCAAGATAAGTTGTTGAGGTGGGTTACCGTGGGATTCTTTGTATAGTTCGGATAATTTCCGAATGCAGCTGATTCTTCGCTATGTTGTTGTTCCAATAACACTTCCGACTAGTTTTTTTGTTATTTCACCGATCAAGGACACTTAGATAATCCCTTTCGTTGATGTCAAAAATAACCTTCATGTGAACGAGATGTTAAGTGCATAATTTAATCAAGATAATCTGGAACACTGATCTTCTTCAATTGTAAAAACTCGAGGCGAAGATTAAACGTGTAATGGCTGCACTGTCATCCACTTCATTTATTAAAGACACATGGTGCAATATATCCCTTGAATGTCAGATTAGAGTCGCTTTAATAGCGCTCGCGGTTTAAAAAAGAACCAAGCATTTATAAGAATTATCCTGAAAAGTGCACGACTCAGTATGTGCAACTACGATTTCTGTCCAGCCTCGCGAGCTGTTTTTATGGTTCTTGAAACGTGCAGCAACGGCGAAAAACCGCGTACTGCAGATCTAGATCAAGCAGCCACACACGCGCAGGTGCATCTCGAATGCCTTGCGTACATATATATGTATATAGACCACGTAAACAGCAAGAGCGAGGATCGGGCAAAATTGCCGTCAGTTGGGATCGCTCGTGCGCGTGTGTCCTCGAGACCCTCGTATATACACATACACCCACGCACATACATATACATATATATATATATATATATATACATATACACACGTTGCCTCATGTACGTTTGCGGACAAATATCTGGCGCTTGAGGATCACGAGAGATTACCTTTCCAGGCTCTCTCTCTCTATCTTGCTTCCCACTCTCCTCGCTCTCTCAGGTACGAAAACGGGAATTGACGTAAGCCCGCCTGGGCGCGCTTGTTCGCGTAAGACGCTATACAGAGACATTCTCCGCGTACCTATCTCGCTTCCTCTTTCTCCTTCTCTTCCTCGCTCTCTCTCTCTCTCTTTCTCTCTCTCTCTCTCCCTCTCTCCCGACCGTTTGCTTGAGTCCGTTATACACCGAACGTCGCCGGGAGCGAGTGAATCTTGAGTAGGAGAAATACTTGCGCGCGCGCGCGTCCTGGCGTAATAACCTAGGTGGATCTTTCCTCGGAGAAATTCTCTTGTCAATGAAGTTAAGGCGGAATACGGGCGCGTGCTCACGGTATATACTACGAATATGTGTATATATATACATATATATATATGGTGAGGTATCTGAGGTAAGCTACCGCCATCATAAGAACTCGACCTGTTCGCTGGGGCTGAAGCTTCAAGAAGAGAGATGGAGAGTGGCAAGACGTCGGAATCTCTGAATTCTCTGACTGCGGGGTTGAATTTGTGCGCGTGGGAAGGATGCGAGTCTCTGGAAAATTTACCGGTGCGACTTTGTGAAAAAAAATGTGAACGGGATAGCAAATTTTCCTCTCTGCAGAGGTTAATTTGCTTTTTTATATAATTCATGAAAATGATGAGGTCGGGATTTTATTTGTGTGCATGCTATGAAAAAGGATTTCTCAGCTTGACAAGGTTTGAAAAATAAAATGTGTCGGGATGTATTTCGAAATCCTGTTGTTAAAATAACAAAAATGTACTCGATAAGAATATATGTAGCAGAGAAAAAGTCATTTTAATCATCGAATTAAAAATACGTCTTTTCACTATTACAAAGCTCTCTAAAAGAAAGAAAAAAAATCTTGACAATCTTATTAATTCCCAATTAAAACTAAACTAGTTTTCTAGAAAAAAAAAAGTATCTTCCATCAACGATATCTCTCAACAAACGCGTGCACGCTATACACATCGCAGCATCCTACGCTCAAAGGCCGTCTGCGATAACTATCTGTAATTACAGCAAGGGATCTCCTTTGCGCTCTGTGCACACGTTCGTAAAGAGAAGGTAACGCGCCAGTTGCAACTAGGAAAAACGTGCGCACGTGCCCAGGCTACTGGTTAAAACGCAATCGGCGCTATAACGTGCAGTATACACAGTAGTCCGAGTATGCGTCCCGTCGGCCGGCAGTGGTAGCAGTAGCACCGGCAGCGACGGCACCGTGTTCATTTGATATACAGCTAATTAGAGATCAAAATCGGAGCGCATGCGCTCTCTCTCTCTATCCCGCGTAATCTCGATGCTAGCAATGCCTCTCGGGTGGCAACGCCCAAAGCGGTTATTTATACTTCATTTGCGCGCGCGCGCGCGAGGAAGGTGGAAAAGATACAGCGAATGCGAATTGAATTCGTTTGATACGTCGTTGAAACTATATATGTATATTGCGTATATGTGTGGGAGTATATGTATATAGGTGGGTGCAGTGTTTGCAGCAGGGCAGATTTAATACAGTCGAATGAATAATCTCGGAATTTTTTTTTGCGAGGTTGGAAAGAGCGCAACTTTTTTGCAAGATGCGACTAGTTTGGTAGGAGAGGTCGAACAAAAAAGGTTCGTTTCTCGAATCCGAGGGGATAGAAAAAAAAATGTTGTTCGCCGGATATTGAGTCTGGCTTTTGCGATGAAGTCTGGCTTTTTTGTCAGTGTAAATAAAGATCCTTGATTAAAAGCGGTCGGTGAAAGGGAAGTTTTCCTTTGCAAGCGCGTTCACATAAAACTACGCTTCTGATTCCGAATTGAGTCTGGCAAATAGCGAATGAAAATGATTTATTGGAACATACGTATATAATGTAAATAAAGAGGCTGCGGTCGGTATTTAATAACAAAATGAATCGAATTCGTAATGAAAGGAATTTAACGAATAAATTCGAATTGAAATTGCCTATTTGCTACGTAAATACATATATTTTTGCAACAAAAAAAAGAAGGTTTTTCCATCCTTTCTCTGTACGTTTGAAAAATATATATACATACAGCAAAAGAAAAAGCAAACATCGAAACTTCCTCTGCGAAAAATCGAGCCACAAAGAAACAATTCCTCAACAGCTTCTTTATCCTATTCGAAGGCGCGTGCACACACACCTTGGCAAGATCTATCAACGATGCTCTCGTGCGCGGCCCCGCGCCGTAAAACACAGGCGAGTATAGCTCTGACGCATATACGCGAGGAGCGATATTCACGGGAAATGATACGACCACAGCGTGGCTGTAAAGCGTGTTTGAAGGCCGCTCCTATAAATTCCATAATACAAGCAGCAGGGGCCGAATATCGTGCAGGCGTAATATATTATATATATATTTCCACCTGTCACGTACGGAGAGCCCGTGTCAGAAAAACAAATATATAGAAACCTAGAGCCTGCGAAAAATTCCCACGAGTTTACGAGCGCGAATCTTCGAATCGGCTTTCCTTTCTCCTTTCACGCGAGTACGAGAGGCTGACGGAGATAACCACGTAGGAGTATGAAAAACGATTTATCATTTTAAAATCGAAGGAATTCCACGCGTGCCACGTATATATATATATAGCTGTGTACGTATATGGAAAATAAAGAAGTTTTGCGTGTAGTAGGGTGAAATATGCGTTTGCACAGTGTCCGAGGTTTTTCTTCTGTCAGTTTCTTCTGAGAAGCCAAATTGTTGTTCGTGGGTGCGTATGTAGGGCAGGACACGGTCACGTGGGAAATTCAGTACTCGTGTATAAACCTAGGGCTTCTGAACAGCGTAATTTGAAGTTTGACGTAGTGCTCGGCACTTTGTTCACGAAAAAGTAGGATTTTAATGTAGGTATATGCACGTTTTTCAAACTTTTTTCACTGACTTTGACATATGGAAGACATATTAATTGATAATAATTATTGATAAACATATATTTAACACTAAGCTATCCCCGCAACTCGTCAAGTACCTTTCCTTCACGATCTGTGCAATTTCTCAGCCCTAGGGGTATATAGGTACAAACACATATAAGCGTTAACGCCAAGTCGGTGGTATATATACAACGTGGGAGGAAGAGAGAGAGAGAGAGACGCGGTGCGCAGGTGTCACTGGCAGGGAATCGAAGCAAGTTCATTTCGGAGCTACAATCTCCGGGGAAGTTGGCAGTAGATCGAGAGAAGTGGGTGTCGTAGCGACCGCGCAGAGAGAGAAAGAGAGAGACTTTGCTTCCTGCGCTTCTGCAAAACTCTCGAGAGGCTGCCGAATCGACTGCGGTGTAGAAGCGCGCGTGTGCAATCGTGTCGAACTTACGGAGCACACGACGTGGTTTTATGTAAATCCATCGGTAAGAATGAGGTTTAAATAGTAAAAATTTTTTTTTTATACTGATTAAATGTACATCGATGATTATTTTTAAGTTGCAAACCAAATTTTGGGAAGCGCGTAACTTATAAGAAATCAAGGTGTATCTCCGGCGATGTAATTGTGAGCTCAAATAATAAATAAAACGACTAGTGCTTTATGGCGCGCTACCCGCGCCTCTATTCGTCTTTTGTTATTTTTTTTTATCGAAAATTCGATATGCGATTGCTTACATATTCGATAAAACGATTGTTCTTGAATTGGATTTTTATATAAAGGATAACTAAAAAAACAATCGAAGTTTTATAAACAAAAATAAAATTTAAACTCTTTGGTTCAATTTGGAAGAAAAGCAACCGATCGAAGTTTTGGATATGGCTGCGGCGTATGAGAAAGAAAGAGAAAGAGAGAGCAAAGGTGAAATATGATGAGAAAAAACGACGTGGAGGAGGGAGAAAAGTAGGAGATCGGCGGAAAACTTGTTGGCGGGGAGATCTGATTTGTTTGTCGAACTGAACGCGCCGCTCGAGACGGAATTTTCCGGCGTTATGAACTTTCGAGGCGCGCTCGTGGAAATAAAGAGAGAAAGTTCTCTCTCTCGCTCTCTCTCTCTCTCCGCTAGCGAGCCACGACGAAGTTAGCGCTTGAAAGTGCTGCTGCTGCTGCTCCAGCTGAACCGATAGAGATCGGTATCAGGTACGGGTGAGATCGCGAATGCGCCTCGACGAAACTAATGCGTTCAGCGCCTCGGGGCGTCACACGCGAGGTCCGTCGAGCGGAATGTCGTTGATATATAAAGGATATTAAGAGGCGTCGGAGAGGATCAGGATAATTTGCTACTTATATTCTTCATTTCAAAGTAAAATGTTAAATTAATCATTAAATATTATTATAATCATGATAAGTGTAAGGTGCGAGTTGTTGAATTATAAAAATTGTGTAGGGATAATGAGTATTTTTGGTTATAGTAATCGTGAAAAATGCTGTAACTTTCATGAAAACTACTGCAATTTACATGACATATATATTATAAATTGTAATCATTTTCCCACAAAATTTGTCATTTATTCAAATTTACCTATAATACTATTAATAAACCTAATTAATAAACAAATATTTGTTTAAAAAGTACGATATTGCAAGGATAAATATTAATAGAATAAAGGTAGTGATTAAATTACTGCAATGTGATATAACACAGATTAATATCAAAATATACGTAGAGATGAAAATGTATAAAGCGCGTAACTAAAGTTCACTTTATAATGTGGAGTGTAGTACCTAAACGAGAAAAAAACTACTCCACGGGGAGAAAAAATATAAGAATTTTTTTAATTTATTAATTCTACGGTGGAAAATAGCCCATCACCTCTACTAACGTGCAGCTACTTAAATTGTTAAAACAACAACTTTTTATCGTACGCTGCCACACAGCGATGCTTCTCTCTCTCTCTCTACCCTGCTTAAATTCATTCCTGCGCGAAATCACACTAACTTTTAATGTAACATTTTCCCCGTGTTTTATAATCTCCAGCCACATTAAAAGAGATAAAGCTACGCGACCGCAACTTCGCGAGGTCGGTGGAGAGGGGAAAAAAACCGTTGGAAGCGCGTTAAAAAGCCCCAAGCACCTTCCATTTACGCGAAACACATGCGCTCCGACGCAAGAGCGCGAGCGTCGAGAAAGAGAGCAAGACGAAGAGGAATCTCGAAAGAAAGCGTGTGCGCGCGGGAGATCGCGAGAGATAGGGAGAGAGAGAGATATGGCAAAACTTATCTTGAAGTACGCGTGCGCGACGGCCTGATAAACGAGAACCGCGTGCGAGCGCAAGAAAAACTTTACAAATGAAAATTGACGCAAGCGTGGGAAGATAATATGTAGAGAGACGCTCGTGAGTGTGCGAGCTTTTGCCGCTCTGGTGGTAATCAGCTGCGCGCGCGCGGCGCGTACTCGCACACCACGTGCACCTATAAACGAATTAAAAGTGAAGAGAGGCTGGTGCTCGAGAATGGGTGAGAGAGAGAGGACGAAAGAGAGAAGCGAAAGTCGCGGAAAACTTGTCCTCTCGCTCGGCGCTTTATATATATATATATGTATACGCGAGAGAAGCGAGAAGAGGAGTATTGAAGTTTTTACGCCCTTCGAGATAATCTGGCTTAATTAATTTAACTCTGTGGGCGAGAGCAGCGACGACGACGTCTTTCCCGCCGTCGCGCTCTTCTTTTTCTCTTTCTTTTGCTGGATTCGCTCGCGTTCTTTTGACAAGTTGGTCGAGGCCGTGCTGCTTTCGACGCGTCGTGGACGATTCTTTGCAGCTCCGCCTTATACCGTGCGAACTTTATTTTCCATTGGCCATGTGCTGCTTTTTTGCGTATGAAAAATTTATAGTAGTGCCTGCGGTGGGACATAATAATCTTGTGTTTCATCAGTGCTTGTGAATATACTTTAAGTTATTGAATGTCGTTCTAGTATGTAAACATAAAAACACGTTTATTTGTATAAAGGAGAATTACTGATTAAAAATTACTTTACAGAACCTTTTAGTATAGTCACGTGTACAAAAATCCAAATAGAGTGATTTGAACGAATTATTTGTGCCCTTTACGCGCGACAAGTAGATTATTTTTTCAGATCGACGGTACACATCTCTGGAACTTCTTTCTTATATAGCAACTCATAATCTTCTATCTCTCACTTGATTTATAATAGTAGTGGAGAGACAATTCTTGAATTTAGATTAAGCATCTGTACTCTCTGAAAACTCTATAGAAATATTTAAAAAGTCAATGCTTCTTGTCCCATTCTATTCTGCACTGTCGTAATCTTTTCTTACATGCCAAGCGTAAACAATCCCATTATACAATCGTTAATCAAGAATTCTTAATATTTGCATCCCTGCGACTAGAAAGAGAAAAAACGTGCCAACCCAAACTCTCACGCGCGAGAACTCCTCGCTAGCACTTTAGAAGCTCGACGACCAAGCACAGAACCCAAAGTAAGATAACCGGCGGCGCGAGGACGAGAGCGAAAAACAGAGGAACGGGCAGCTGAGAAGAGGTGGAGGACGGACCGACGGGGATAAATTTGCTCGTTCGCAAGTCTCTCTCAGAGCGGCGATTTGTCAAAAGCGTTCTCTCTCTCTCACCCTCGCGCGCGCGCGCGTGCGGCGCGATAACGCCAAACTTTGCGAGACGAGGTAGAAGCGCGGGCGAGAAGCGCCGTTTCTTCTGGCAAACACGTCACGGGGGACTACTGTCTGTCTCTCTCTCTCTCTTTTGCCTTGCTCCTTATATACATATGCTCTGCGAAAGCGAGCAGCAAGAAACAAAAAAGAAGAGTGAGGGAAAGAGGTGAAGAGATAACGGGAAACGAAGGAAAGTAGGTATAGGCAAGTTTGGCGCGCTCATGTGCCTGTGATACCGAGAAGTCAACGCGGCTAAACCGTTTTTAAGTTGTTCGCTCGCGTGCCGTGATGGCGCGGTCGGTGTAAGAGGAGCCATCGAGAGATAAAAGTGTACGGTGAGTCGCGGAAATTAAGGTAAATAATTGTGGTGAGAGATGTACATGTTTTTAACGGGAATATAGTTCCTAGATATACGAATGATGAAAAACCAATCAGTTACACGAAGAACGAAGTCGTTGAAAATGTGCAAATTTCTTATTGAAACTACTTATTGTTCACTTGTTTGATCGATTTTTTCTTAACCAAAGTTAGTTAGAAAAAAAAAGGAAATTTATTTTAAAGTTTCTATGAAGTTTTACGTTAAATAAATTTCATGACAATATTTCATAATTGGTTATTGTACTTATATGTTAAAATTAATGCGTACGACAGCATAAAAAAGTAACGACTTAGCTTAATACTCCATTAATCTTCGAAAGAATGAACCAATCAGTAATCGGACGTTCCCCAATTACCCTAATTAATCCGCGCGGATAAGAAATGTTCCAATTATCTTGCATTTTTCTCATCATCCGCGCGCACATTTTCGCGTATTCGAGTAACGCATATAGTCGCCATATAATCATGACAAACGTCGGCCAGTCGGCGAATTACGCAATGGAGGCTTAATAAGGCAGGGGCGCAGGCGAGCTGCGGCGGCTCGGCCCATAGTCGTCCCCTGCCGCCCTCCACGGTAATTAACAAATCCAATTTTAATCGGCAGTCCAATTCGCTTGTTCTACGGATTCTCTCGCTCCACTCTCGTGCAAACTTTCGCCGCAGAACAGCCCCTAGTCGAGAACCAGTGAGAGAGAGAGAGACAGAGAGAGGGCAAGTGAGAGAGATAATCGTTAAATTAGGACGTTAAACTGATTACCCCGGACCCGTTTTACGATCTAATTATTTGCTGGGTCGACTATACGCGTATAGATATATATATGTAGCCAAGAGCGAATTTCCATTTCTGCGAGGACGCGTCGTATTTTTACTGCGCCCTCGCGTTTTCGGCGAGGATTAAAGAGCGCCCGTGCTGCCGCTATGCTGATGCTGCTCCTGCTGCAGTCTATATATATATGTATATACGTATATACAAAGATGCAGAGCATCAGAGATAATGCGCGCGAATAGAGGGTAATGAAAAAATTCAGCAACTTTTTGCACCGCGCGAAAATTCGGTGACGAGGAAATTTCGGAGAGCGAAAGAGAGAGGAAGAGAAAGAGAGAGAGAGAGAGCAGTGAAAAGCGTACGCGAGCGCATTTCCGTCATCTCTGCGCGCATCCCATTAAAACACTGGTGCGCGCGTAACATTTCCCCTGGACTGCGAGAGAAATGCGGCACAGGAGTACGGAAAAGTGGAAGAGCTTTTACATAAAAAATTCTGCGCGCTCGTGAGCTTTTGTCGGACGAACAGTGCCCCCCCGAGTTGACGATCCTTCTTCCGCAGATTTGAAAAGTGGAAACGGTTAGAGCGACGGACGCGCTTCTGGCTATAATTGATTTAATGTCAAGGGTTGTAAAAATTTTATATATTTAATAATACTTTATAATTTCGATATGCAAATGTATTTTTAACATCTTTGTGTACTATCAGAGGCAGCAAAAATAAATGAAATAATAGGAGTTTTGTTTTATTAATTAAAAATTGTTTATTTTGTGAGGTATGATTTTAATTTGAAATTCATATTCACTGCAGAAAGAAGGTTTGAAAAAAGATTTTTTAAATTAAAATTTAACATTTCACCATGTAGTATCGAAAAAAAACGTAACACAGCATATCTTGTAACATTAATTAAAACGAAAAATAATTGAATAATGAAAAAGAAAATAGAATTGAAAATGAATTTACTAAAATTATATGATATTATATATTGTTTGTTGCGATTATTTCAAAAGTTATTTCTGCAATTGTACGAAAGCTTTTACACTGCTAAAATTCGTAAAATTTTTAGGTAAAATTGTAAAATAATTTTACAATCATGAATGCGTACGTATCAATTAATTGACACGTACAATATTCCTAAAAAGTAATCGTCCCTTTAATTTCTATATTACTTTTACCACATCTTTACTTATTTCTATTACTGATTCCACAAATTATTAACTCAAATCTTACGGTCTAACGTATTCACAATACAAAGCCGAACAAAACTCCCAGAAAAACAATCAAGTTATATATACACACTTGTATTTTTCCTTCGCTTTCCAGTACTACACATAGCTGCTTCATCGGCAAATTTCCTTTTTCCAACTCTCGCAGACAACAGAAAAAAAAACATGATTCATAGGAAAAATATTCCTTCGCGTCCTTAATAAATTTCGTCAGCAACGCCCGTTTCTTTTCTCGCCGCGCGCACCGCCGCGACGTAAACTTTAAATCCAGCACTCGGCTAATCCATCATCTCCTCGCGCTCACAGCGGCAAGACGGAAAGAGGATAAAAAGCTAAGCTCACACGCGCGTACTTACACACACACACACACACACATCTGCGTGAACGTATATCCACACATATATACATACATACATATATATAGGCGTCCAAGCAAAGTGCGACCGCGTCTCGCGCACACTTTGTTTTACCGCCCCCGTCGTTCGCTCGGTGCTGCGCGGGCCTTTCGCAGCCTTCTTTTTTTTCCCTCGCGGATCACGAGCAGCGCGTCATTGTCTCTCCCCGCGGGGGTGGTTACGTCGATTTTATGTAAACGCTCGGGCTGAAACTGCTGCGGATCGTATTCTTTTTTTTTTGCCCTACCTACACCGCCAGCTATATCCTCAACGGCTATTTTTTTTTGCTCCTCCCTCACCTCGTGAACGCGCGCGTACCCGCACAAGTGCTTCTTTTGTCTGCGTGGTAGCTTCGAGAGAGCGCTTTTCATCGCGAAAGCTCCTTTCGGTTTTACGATTACGCGCGTTTTTTTTCGGCGCTGCAGATGAGAGTTATTGTGCGTATCGAGGCAATTATTTTCTCTGCCCTATATAGGCGCTTCGGAGATACCAGGGTACTGCGGTCGAATATAAAAACGAAGCATCGCTTCCGAGTGCTCGAATTTTATTTTATTTTTTGCCGAGTAGATGGAATAACATAGTACATTGTTTCGTTCGAAGCTCAGCTTGTAATTTGTATAAATAGTCGTCCAGAATATGGAGATGTATAAATTTCATGAATCTTAGTTGAATTTTTACAGATATCTTCTAAAATGTTCATTACTTAATGAAATGAGAAGTTCTCATTTGTCTAAGAGCAATAGTTTTTAGAAAACAACGATTTAATTTCCTCGTAGTAGAATTTTTCTACGTTTGCATTCGACGCGTCTTGTCTTCGCTCAAACGATCCTATCCTCGCCTCAATCCGTCTGTAGAGGTAGACCACACTACGAAACCATCAAAGGTCGTGAATCTATCTTGGGAAAGAGAGTGCGAATTCCAGAAAACGTCATCCCCGAGACAAAGGTCTCTTCGTGTCTCGTCCAATTCGCGCCGAGCAGGCATCCATGTACGAGTCTCTGCGTGTATGAGAGGACAACTCGGTACAGGTTTTCCAGTCGACTTGCATCGGCAAAGCGCGAGAGCCGTAGTTTCGCGCGACAGACGCACGATAAGACACGCGATGCTATACCACCGTGGTTTACTACGCAGCGTTATCGAGACGGAAAAACTCCAGGTATATATATCTATATATAGCTTCGGTTTGGACAAGTGGCACGGCGGCTGTCATTTCTATGCGCTGCTTTTCCACGACCGAGATTTCCGCAGCGTGACTGCGACGATTATACGCGAGGAATGACGATGAAAGGTGCTCGTACTTTCTCAAAAAGAGTCTGCGGATGGAACTCGAGTCTGGTATGAACGAGGGTGGGATGAACAGAAGCGGGTAGAGAAGAAGAAGAGAGAGAGAGAGAGAGAGAGAGGGTGACTTAGCACACAGTTTGCACAACCATAATCGTGATAATTGGTCGGAATTCAAACTTTTTACTACACGCCCGACTGCGGTGACGGCGGAATTCAATTTCTTTCTAAGAAATCAACCTTGCGGATAATTTTTAAGTCTTTGAGATAGGTGTTTTTCAAAGTTACGCTGTTGAAAGTGAAGAATCTGTAAATGATATTTATTTAGTAAGGGAATAAAACGCACAATATGCGAGCAATGGTACAATAAACTAGTTTTAGTTGCTACAAAAGTATGTCGTAGCTTCAGATATAATTGGGGAAAAAAATCATGGATGAAAGATATTTTTAAATAAAATGAATCAATTTTAATTTTTCTTGTTTTTTTCTATAACGCACTTTTAACGAAAATAATTAATGAAAACATTATATTTGTTATTATTTCTGTTAGAATTCCACAAAGGACATACGAACTTTATAATCAAACTATAACAAAAATATGCAAAAAAAAATAATTTAGACAAACGACTTACTAAGCAACTTTTAACCAAGCACATCTTTTGATCCTATAAACAGGGCTCTAGTGGTGCGGGCGGCAGCAACGACAACCTTACCAAGCACCAGCTCGAACTCATCCAACAGATAATGCAGCACACCCAGCAGCAGCAGCAGCAACAGGTGCAATCGCAAAACCAATCGCAGCAGCAGGCGACGAACGGAACGCAATCCAACGGACAGATGCCGAAGACCACGGGGAAACCGATTGTCAAATCGACGACGACGGTCTCGGGGCCGATCGTCAACGCGGTCGCCGCGGTCGCGGCCAGCGCTAGGTCGAGTCCCAAGCCCAAAGTCTGGAACCACGCGCAGGTTAGTTCTTGGTTCTAATGTGCATTATTGCTTACTATATATTGTATCTCTTTGATGATATATGAAACTGGTTGTGAACAACGTCGAAGAATAAACATCATAACAATATTATTCCAACGCAAACATTATTTCTACAAATGTACGTCAAAAAGGCGTGTCTGAAAAAAGTATTAGTTATAATTTTCCTTCGTTCTCATATATAACCATGTATGTAGATACTTCTGAGAAAGGAACACACTTGTATCAGATAAACTTCTAATGAAATTAATACGTTCTTAAAGCAAGGATCGACATTATGGGTTAAGTACTCGCATCCTCGGACAAATACCAGTCAAAAACCGCCTACAGTAGTCCATCCTCCTTTCATTGCGATAAGAGAATCCAGTAGAACTAGAGAAAGAAAGGGGAGGGTGGGGGGATGGTAAGAGAAAAGAGCGTCGCGTTTGTAAAGATTGAAAGTACGCGTTATCGCGACTTTAGAGGAAGACCATGGGGCGCGCGTAGGGAATGAAGTTACGACTGGTACCGCGGTCCTCCTCTCTCGCTTGGAGATCAAAAAGCAAAAGATATGACGCAGGCGTGCTTTCATCATGGCTGATTACTTCCTGCCGCTTGTGATGTTCTCTATCTCTCTCTCTCTTTTTCCCTCTTCCTCGTTCTCTCTTTATCGGCGCATTATCGGGAGTAGTTTCAAAAGGGCTCTTGTGTGTACCCCCGATACACACGCGTGTGTGTTTATCAAGCTAGTATTTTCAGATATGTGTGTATATGAAGTTTGTATCATTAATTAATTATTTTATGATGGCATTCATGTTCGGCAGGTATACTACGTAAACAGCTGCACTATTTCCTTTTTATTAATATTGCCATATGAGTTTTATGAATATAAAAGCTAGTTTTGCCGATGAAATTCAAAGCACGTGCTTAACTTTGCAAGAATCATCAATTAATTTAATAAGAAAGGTGTATAATTAATCAAATTCAAACACTTATGTGTACGTTCAAATATAAGGATATGCTTTTTGAAAGACAGCGTCAACGTCGGAGTAAGTAAAAAATCTACTTATAGTTACAATTTCCGTTGGTCGTTCTCTAACAAGTAGCACGCAGGAGCAAAAAGAAGATGACGAAGAGAGAAGTACAAAAAGAAAGATGCACAGTCGTGGCCATCGATGCGACGCGTACGCTAGAGGGACACACTATTCTACACTCTCTCTCTCTCTCTCTCTCTCTCTCTCTCTCTCTCTCTCTCTCTCTCTCTCTCTCTCTCTCTCTCTCTCTCTC